>OV651820.1:62484713-62580711 GCA_927349885.1 Psylliodes chrysocephalus | reverse complement strand
AGCATAGTAAGTACCTCTCATTACACCATATGCATACCTCTCAGACAGTATTTACTGTGTATATCACGTAGTGTAATAAGTCTAAGTACTTCTCTTGTTTACTGTTGTAGCATAGGGGAAATAAGTCGGCGCCATGCACACCCTTGACTCTCAACCGCCATAGCTAAAGTGAATCACCGGTCTTCGGCAGACACGCGCGATGTAAATATTGTTGGAAGGGGTAGTATCCCACCCTTCGCGCAATTAGCAAGTGCCTCCCAATTATTCTGTAAATTATATACTTTAATGAACGTAATTGAGTAGTGTAATGAGCATAGTAAGTACATCTCATTACCTCCTAGTGATTACTATGTATTTAGAATTTACGTTACTCTATACCGAAGTAACAAGAATTGGAGCTGTTCCCGTATATTATGAATAGGGGAGGGGAGCATAGTGGAGGTGGGGATTTATTGAAAGGTATATAATATCACATCTATACGAATGAGATCAGTCGCGAGCTATAAGTGCGTTGGAAGTTTCATTATCTAATATCGAAATAATCATAAAAATAGTAGATATGTATAAGTGTAATTGCGGTTTAACATTTACAAGAGCAGATAATTTACGACGACATCAAAATAAAAGTTGTAATCTGATATCTAACCGCAATGGTGAATCATCCAGCGGTACGAAAAGAACCGCCAATTCAAGCCCGGATGTTTTACCGGTAAAACAAGCTCGTGTAATGCGAGTTTCACATCGTACCGTAGACCCACAAGTTCATAAAAGTAGATGTGAATCATGTAATGTAGACATCGCAACCAATCAGATGACATCACATATGAGGAGTCTTAGTCATAAAGAAAAGGCATGCACAATTCATGTCGATGGTATATATTTAATTAAGAGTGCATTTAAGTGCAGAATCGCAAGTTATAGAGTCAAAAGTGATGAAAAACATATAGACTATATAACATTTTTTGAGGCTATAAAAGTGAGGGTATTGGAATTGTTGAAAGTTGTTCTGAGGGCCCATAATGCCATTAAAGTTAATGTAGAGGTCTTCGCTACATATGTATTGCAGAGCCAAGATAATTCTGAAATCAAATCTTTCAATAGCATAAATCGAATACTAGATTTGCCGACGGATTTGGATGTGGTATATGCAAACTTTAAGGACGCCTTGGTATCTCAAACCGTAGACTTCCAACATAAAGATTCAGGTATAGTAGTTATATAATATATAATATATCGGTAACTAATAAATTATTCATTGTTTCAGGTTGGTCATTACAGGAAGTACTATTTCTAGAAGTTAATATAAATAAGTACTCTCCGTTAGGAGGCTGCTCATACATAAAGCTGCCTAAGTTTATTGAAACCAAGAAGGGTGTAGTGAATGTGCAGAATAATGATGCGTACTGCTTTGCTTGGGCCATCACATCAGCTCTATATCCAGCCAGAGATCATGTTAGCCTAATGTCATCGTATCCACACTTCGAGACCGTGCTGAATGTTGATGGCATTGAATTTCCCATGAAGCTTAAAGACATTTCAAAATTTGAAGACCTCAATGATATAAGTGTTAATGTTTATGGCTTGGAACATAGTTATGAAAATGGTAAGGCTAAATTTGAAATAGTAGGCCCATTACGATATTCCCGTAGAAGGTTAGGGCATCATATAAATTTACTGCTAATAACAGAAGATTCCGGTAATAGTCACTATTGTTGGATTAAAAGTATATCCAGATTAGTTTCGAGTCAAATAACTAAAAATGGTCATAAAAAATTTTTTTGTGACGGGTGTTTACTTTATTTTCCATCTGAAAGCGTCCTATTACGTCATCAATTGTGCGATTGTAATCATATATATACCAGTACACCATCAGTGGAGCTTAAAAAAGACAAACGCGGTAATTATGTCCCCGAAAATATACTGAAGTTTCAAAATTATGGTAAGCAACTAAGAGTCCCATTTGTAATTTATGCCGATTTTGAATCGATCCTAAAACCTATAGATCATTGCGAACCAGATCCGGAAAAAAAATTCACCATCCCTACATACCAACATGAGCCATATGCTTTTGCATATCTGATTAAATGTTCATTTGATGATTCATTGACGAAATTTGTAACTTTTACCGGCGATAATGCCGCGAGCGATTTCGTAAAACGCTTAGAGGATGATGTATTAACTATTTATAATACTCATTTAAAAGACATTGTTCCAATGCAGCGACTGTCTAAAGATGAAATAGATGATTTTAACACATCGACTATATGCTCTATTTGCGATGAGACCTTTCAAGAAGGCGAAGTTAAAGTAAGAGATCATTGCCATCTTACCGGTAAGAAAACACCCGGCGCCGCGCATAGCAATTGTAATTTAAATTATAAAATCCCGCAATTTGTCCCAATATTTTTCCATAATTTGAGTGGGTATGACAGCCATTTATTTATTAAAGAATTGTATGGGGAAGGTGAGAGAGCCGAAGTTATTGCCCAAAATAAAGAAAAATATATTTCGTTCACAAAACCATTGTACACCCATAGCTATGTAGATAGAGACGGTATTTTGAGAAAAAATTACATAAAACTCAGATTTTTGGATAGTTACAGATTTTTAGCGGATTCCTTGGTTGGGCTGTCGGAAAACTTGCCATCAGAATTTTTTGTTGAAACAAGGAAATGTTTTGCAGAAAAAGAAAAATTTGATTTGATGAGACAGAAAGGGGTGTTTCCATATAATTTCATGGATAATATATTGAAATTAGATCACCCAAATTTACCCTCAAAAGATGAGTTTTATGATAAGTTAAATGATTGTCACATATCCGATTTAATTGCCAAACCTTGGGATCGTATTCTGATTTATATTTAAAATCAGATGTTCTAATGTTATGCGATATATTTGAAAATTTTAGAGATGTATCGCTTAAAGCATATAAACTCGATCCAGCGCAATATTATACATCTCCAGGTTTGTCATGGGATGCGATGTTGCGCTACACCAAGGTGGAGTTAGAGTTGCTGACAGATATTGATATGATTAATTTCTTCAAAAATAGTATACGTGGCGGTATCAGTCAATGTGTGGAAAGAAAACATATTGCCAATAATCAGTATTTATCGGAATATAATCCCTTCGAGCCAAAGTCCTCTATACATTATATTGATGCCACAAATCTCTATGGGTATAGTATGAGTCAGCCACTACCCACAGGAGAATTTGCATGGTTATCGACGGAGGAAATTAATCAACTCGATGTAATGTCAGTTGATGATCTCGGGGATTATGGCTATGTATTAGAAGTTGATGTAACATATCCACAACACCTTCATGATAAACATGCCGATTTACCATTTTTAGTGGAGAATATAATTCCACCTAATTCCAAAACAGAAATCCCCAAACTGGTGCCGAATTTAAACCACAAAGACAAATACATACTACACTATAGAAACTTTAAGCAGGCCATAAATAATGGACTAATTGTAACTGAAATTCATCGCGCCCTCAAGTTTAAGCAGTCACGTTGGCTGAAAAAATACATAGATCTCAATACTAATATGAGAAACAATGCCAAGCACACATCTGAGAGAAATCACTTTAAGCGCATGGTCAATAGTGTGTACGGGAAAACTATGGAAAACGTGGATGACAGACGAGATATTTACCTTAAAACCCACTGGGTTAGTAAGAGAAATTCCCCAGGCGCAAACAATTTAATTGCTCGACCGAATTTTAAGTCTTGTTCTATATTTTCAGAACACTTTGTGGCTATACATATGGGTAGAACCAAAATATGCTATAACAAACCATTGTACATCGGTTTCACAGTGTTGGAATTGTCAAAAGTAAGGATGTATGATTTTTATTATGGAATATTAAAACAGCAATTAGGTGATCAAATTTCATTACTTTACACAGATACCGATAGTTTTGTACTTAAAGTTGATAAAATTAATTTTTATGAATTTATGGGGAGAAATATAGAACATTTCGACACATCTAATTATAAAACGGATAATAAATTTAACCTACCCGTAAGTAAACCAATATTGGGGAATTTCAAAGATGAGTATCCAAATCAGGCCATCAGCACATTTTTAGGGACAGGCGCCAAGGCCTACTATATTAGATCAGACGAAAAAGAGACCAAAGCCGCTAAGGGAGTAAAAAAATGCGTAATACAAAGCAGCTTAAACATGTCGGATTATCAAAAGATTGTAGAAGGCGGGGGTAAGATATTTAGAAAAATGAATACATTCAGGAGTAAGTTACATGATATATATACTGAAATGAAAAACAAAGTCGCATTATCTTACAACGATGACAAAAGGTTTATAATACCAAACACCGTGAAAACTCTACCGTGGGGACACAGAGATATTCAGGAATATCGTAATGGACCTCGAAAAACTGTAGCCGAATTCAAATATAATGTAGCCAATATTGTAAATAATGTTAGTGATGAAAATAGATTAGAGTTACTGTTAAGACTATTATTAGATGAAATGTAAATAGAAAATTAATGTATATGAAATATATATGTAACAAATTATTGTGACTTTTTTTTACCAATATCAAACTATCTCTCCCCTCCACTCCCTACTCATTCTAACGGCTATAAATAGCGGATGCCCACAGTTAGATATTCATTCCACTCCAGCCAGTCCGCTCAGAAAATCAGCAAAAATGTCCATCAACATATCGGCCATAATTACCAGGGAGCAAGCTGATAAGGAGCTTGAGTGGTTGAATTCAAATTGGGGGAAGTTCCAACCAGAGGCGCAACAAATCAGTCAAGTGATGGTAAACGGGGCATCTGATGAGAAGAAGAAAGAAAAAAAAACGTAAATAATGGTATTTGAAGAGATGTAAATTTTAATAAATATATGTATGTGAAAATTTACTTTGAATAAATATTTATACCAATCCATGTATCTCATTTTTCATTTTTTTAAAAGAAAAAAATTCTTCAAATAAAAGTTGTTTGTAATGTAATTCTCTATAATTTTTGTTCTATACATAATTCCCATAAAATCGACCGTAATCGAGAAATTTGACAAAAAGTGTAAAATTACCCCCACTCTCCATAAAAAAACATCTGTGTCGGCTTTATTTGAAATGCGATAGGGATCATATTATATGTATGTACAGAGAATCAAAAAAGGAATAAAAAAAATTTAGTTACCCCCACCCCCTCCCTAAAACAGCCGCCAACAATTGCATATCTCCGTAACGGTAAGAGATAGAATTTTTTCCTTGGGGAGGGGGGCCTATGGGGGGTGGGGCGAGGGGGGATGGGTTGGGTGGGGGGTATGGGGCGGGTTAAACTTTGGTCTTTTATTTTTTTTTCCATTGGGTAAAAGGGGTCTAGGGGTCAAGATAAAAAAATTAGGCGAAAAACATCTGTGCCGGGTTTATTTGAAATGCGATAGGGATAGGGATCATAGGGATAAGGATTATAAAAACAAAAAAGAAAATAAAAAAAAAAAATTACCCCCACCCCTATAATTTTTTGATTTTTTTTTTTTGCTAGGGTGTTGGGGAAAAAAAATTTTAGGTATTTTTTTTATTTTGATTTTTTTTGATAGGGTGTTAGGGAAAAAAATTTTTAGGGGGTATATTTTGTATTTTTATTTTTTTTTTGATAGGGTGTTGGGGAAAAAAATTTTTTAGGGGGCATATTTTGTATTTTTATTTTTTTTTTTTTGATAGGGTGTTGAGGTAAAAATTTTGGGCCCTGCGATGCGCGCGCAACACTCCCACTCCTCACAACACTCCCACTCCTCCCCACTCCTTTCGATTGATGTATATACCCAGCTACAGAGCATTATCATTTAGTCTGGTTCAGCTCACCACACCAGACAGACATGGCAGAAATCGCCGAGTGCGACTCTACAGATATGGTTGATATTGTTGACCTATTGTCAGCCGGGTGGGACACCGAGTTGAATGGTCCATGCGACTCCACATCGGGGTTCACACTGCAGCCGCCCGGTGTCTACGAAGTAGACACCGATCCGAACAGTGAGTCGGAGAGTGGCGACTCCTCGGACTGGTGGGATGACGACATCGACCCTCCGATCGACGACGACGACATCTCCGATTGGGATGCCGATGCCGATCCCGACATCGGCTTGGTGGTTTTTGACGATTCTGACTCGTAAAGACCACCTACCTTGGTCAGACAACGGCCCTTTTCAGGGCCATCAAAAAAATTCATAGTAAAGGCAGTGCCTTTAGATAAGTCTTAATGTTATACGCAGCTATTGACTCGCTTTCCATAGATGCGTGAGCGCATGATGTTGTGAGTGTCTCCCCTCCGCTTCCAATCTTTTCGATCACTATATATTCGGAGATCAGCGCTAGGAAATTCAGTTTACTTCAACTCGTTGAGTAACTAACATGGCCGATATAATCGAAGTAGCCGAATGCGATTCGACGTCCGGAGTAGATACGAGCTGGGGTCAAATGACCGACTTGGATGGGGTGTGCGATACCACCCATGGTCTCCGAAGACCAAGGCGACCATCAACGCCACCCGGTCCATGCGACTCGCGCGTCCTGATATTGGACGTGCATGACGTGTGGTGTGGCACCGACACTGAGTCGAACACCGACTCGGATGCTGAGTCCGGGTCGGATGCCGATTCGGAGAGCGATTCTGACTCGCAATAGGGTATCTGCCCTCGTCAGAAAAAAAAACGGTTCTTTTCAGAACCAACAAAAAACTATAAAAACGGTTCTTTTCAGAACCAACAAAAACTTATTACAAATAATTTGCCCCAAGAGGACAAACTATTTTATTTAGAGGTATGCACAGCCTTACACCAATATGGCTTAATAAATGATATATAGTACTTTATGAAATACCTCGTATTAAGATTGAATATTATTTAAAATATATTATGCGGTATTCCAAAAATGTATGAGCATCATGTTACAGTCGCAAGATGTTACCCTATGAAATGCCGAGTATTGCAATTTAATAATATATACTAATATGCCGTATACCCGAAATTTGTGCATTGTGTAGTTAAAAATATGATCATTGGTTCGATGCGCAATGGTCGTTATTTACAATATGAGGCTGTGAGAGTCTCCCCTCCACTCCCACCCTGACACTCTTCCCGATTTTACTATATATACGAGCAATCAGCGCTAAGAAATTTAGTTTATTTCAGCTAGCTGAGTGAACTACTAAACTTTTTCAGTTATTTTCAGTTATTTTCAGTTTTTAACATGAGTTGCAATGACGAGACAACCAATGCCATCAACAGCATCCTTATGGAGCCCAAGAGCAGACTGCATGATTGTATGACAGATGACGACTTTGATCTGGAGATGCTGCTAATGTCAATCGGACCCGTGTCACCTGTGTCGCGAGTAAGTGACATCCCGCTACCAGCCCCGGTACCAGCCCCCATTTCAGCCCCGGTACCAACCGCATTACAAACCTATGTAATTGACGATAGCGGGGATGAGTTTGAAGACTCGCCAAAGATTATCGTCCATACGGATATTCGTGTCCCTAGACTGCCGGCAGCGACAAAAAGATTGTCAGTGGTTGCACCTAAAACCAAGAAGCCGAGAGCCCCAAGGAAGCCGAGAGCCCCAAGGAAGCCGAAGGTCGCACCAGCACCAACATTGTTGCTGGTACCCTCGACAAGCGTGGTGGCTTCAACCAGCCGAGCCGAGCCGAGCATACCATCATCGCAGGATGAACTTAGTATGCGGCTCAATAAAGCAATGCTCGCCGTGATGAATCACCAGACGCGGTTAACGGCAGATAGGGAGCAGTTGGAAATAACCCGATCTACCTACAAAGAATTGAAGATGGAGGTGGATGAGGTAGAAAAGGCCATGGAGGTAGCCTCAGCGCCAATTCAGTATAGGCTGGACGAATTGGATGAGGAAAATAGTCGCATCCAACTACACATCGCCGACTTGCAGCGGCAGTTGGAAGAGGTCGTACATCGCCAACATGTTGTGCGCCAAAGCCAGGTGGATGCGGGTATTGAAATGTCAAGGGTCAAAGAGGCCCATCCGGGACATGAAGAGCGGAAGAGGGCTTGCGAGGCGATGAGGGTGAAATGCGATGAAGTGAGCGAACGGGCGCAGGCGACAAAGGAAGGCATTTCAAAGTGGTTAGATCACATCAATTCGGATCCGGGCGGCAGTTGATAAAATTAAAAAAAATGCAATGTGCCATACTAATACCTAGGCGATGGTGGCGTGGAAATTTAGTAAAGGGTTCTTTTCAGAACCGCTGAAATATTTTTAAATGAAAGATTAGATATTGCATCACTTGCAATAATATAATTTTAAGATATAACAGTTTTTTGTTGGGAGTCTCCCAATCTCCCACAATCTTTCAGATCACTATAAATACTCACCGCACACATACACATATAGTTCTTAAATAGATATTCAACCTACATTCTACTTGAAGACCTCGCGCTACTATGCATACTTTAAGCGATGATTGTTCTATGAGTAAGCGCCTCACTTGCAAGATTTGTACCGATAAGGAAGTGCAAATGGTTTTTATACCATGTGGGCATGCCGTATCTTGCAATAGCTGTAGTCGATCTGTAGTTATTTGTATTATATGCAGAGCGCCGATTAATGCTAGAGTAAAATTTTTTCTGACATCCAACTTTCCGGAACTAGATGCACCCTACTGAGCGTGATGTTATGCAGGGGAGGTGGTAAATTCGAGGGTTGGGAGAGTGGAGGTGGGAATACATAACCATATATAAGGAGGTCCCGACCACTTACCAGCATCAGTCACTTCGCTGTAGCTGACCATTAAGAATATCAGAAAGCCGAAAAAATAAAAAATAGCAAAGATGGATGGACAAATTGTTGTTGATGTTGATGCGGTTGAGGAGATCGAGCGTCAGCTCTCCTTGTTGGCGCGTTTTGATGCCAACAAGCCAGGCATTGACGAATTTTGGGACGCCATAGAACGTGATGTAAGTTTTTAACTATTACCTTATGTTTATAAAATATCTAATTATTATGCTTATAAAATATCTAATCAATATACTTCTTTACAGGCTGCTGATGCCGCTGCTGCCGCTGCCGACGGTGATGGAGAAGGCGTGGCTGGTCTAGCGCAACTTGCCGACGAGGATTTGGGTGCTGTTGGTCCGGCACCACTCGTCGAAGAGGGTGAAGACGCCGTTGGTCCAGCCCCACCCGCCGATGAACCCGCCAGCGACGACGATGATGAGGGCATTGAGGCTGATTGCCCTGGATCACCGACTTCAATAAGAAGGGAGCTGGCTGTATTTCAGGCCAGAGGCGGTAACCACTTCTGCGTTACATCCAGCTCCGTTATTGTGAAGTTGGTTATTCCCGGCATGGAACGGAGCAAACGTCTGTGCAACCCCTGCTTTCTTTATTACGAGCAGATGGAGGTCGAAAGAAATCCAAATGCCAGGTACATACACGAGCATCAGCATTTTGTTGTAGAAGGGGGGGATTTGGAGGATCCGCAAACATGTGATGTATGCGCCCGATATATTTCCCACTTCTGCGACACAAATGTTTGTCCTGTATGCATCGGCGCTTGAAATAAAGGAGTCAGGGGTTGCAATACGGCGGCTTTGTTATGCATCCAATGACCCTCTATACATTAGTTTTAGATTTAATTTGTATAATTGTTTATTATTTAAGCTTTCTGTATATATTTAAGTGTAAGTTATTTTATTATTGTATATGTAGTAGTTAATAGGGAAATAAAACTTGTTTTTTTTTTAAATCTTTATTTCATTTAATATCCATACTAAACAATATCATTTATATTAATCCAAGAGTTTTCTTGCTGTGGGAATCCCAACCACTTCACCAAGGCTTTGTCCTCTTTTGTCCGAATGACCTTTTCCACTAAATAAACATCTTTCCAATTTGTTTTTAATAATTCCAACTCATAAAATGAGCCTTTAATCGATTGACCATTCATATCTTCTAGAATGTATGTTACGGGGTATGTGCTATTTATTTTTCTTATTTTGAATAATTCAGTTGTATAATTAGCAGTATACCCTTTTTCAAATATGCTTTTATATTTACTTATTCTTACGACATCGCCGACACGATATTTCGGTTTTTTACGCCTTACTTTATTTTTGTTTTGCCTATATTGGTTGAGTTTAGTTGTCGGCAGGACATCTATTGGCTTCATACCTATGATTGAATGCGTGGTGTTATTATACTTATTAATGACACCGTTTATAATATCTATCCAATTGTATTTCCCTCTCATAGCCATTTTTTTATATAATAGGGATTTTATCGTACGAATCACACGTTCTGCCATTGACGCTTTCATTGTACTATAAGTCGAATAGTGATTTATATCATATGTTTTCATTACTTTCCCAAATTCCTTGTTATAATATTCTGTCCCTTGATCCGTTTGTAGATTTTTAGGATGGTGTGCGCAATTTTGGAGTATATCTAAAAAGGCATTTCTAACATGTAAGCCTGTTTTATTTTTTAATGGTCTCGCCCACACATATTTCGTATAACAATCGATGACAATTAGAATATATCTGTAACCATCGTTTTCATCTTTATAACTTTGCATATCAGCCAAATCACTCTGCCACAAGTCGGCATATCCTTTTACAATAGTCCTTCTTCTGGGAAAATTTCGACGGGCAGATCGGTGGATTTCTTCAATTATTTGGTGCTTAGACATTCTTTCCAATTAAAATACAATTTTTTATTCAATCTTTTTGATCCTTTCTTCCAGTCCTACTTTAATTTTCGATAAAACCGCTGTATTTTGTCCAATACTTCCTTTGACGCTTTCAAGGTCTCGAAGAATTTCCGTATTACACTTAAATGAATTTATCGGTAAGGTCAGTTAAACGGTTCTCTAAAATTATAGTAAAATTTTTTATGCCTTTTATTTCACTTTCCAAAATATCAACTTTAGTAATAATTTTTAAAATATTACTTTTTGTAGTGGTAAGTATGTCCTCAAAAAATTCTCTATTGTGCTTCACTATTTGTAACATCGATTGGTATTTAACATTAACAGCACCAATACTATTGCTTGACACAGTTCGATGTTCAAATACTAATTTCTTAAGTTCACTCTGCTGATTTTCGAAATAAATAGTAGCTTCGCGTAATACGTTTTTAATGGATTCCGTTAAAGCTTTTAAAACGAGATCTTTTGCTTGCATAGTAACATCGTCAACATATCCAACTGTTACAGCATCAGTCGATTGTTCTGGCTCTCCGAGGTTCACCAACCGTTTGCTTTGCATATCATAATTACCGTCACCTGTTAATTTGAATCCAAGACCCCTTTTTTCTCGAATAATTACGCGTTGATTTTTCTTTTTTCTTCCGAATTTATCTACAATGTTCCTTGAAGACATTCCGTTTACGACTGACCTCTACAGCGCATGTATTTAATATATTATTCGCTCTTCTCTTAATTCTTCAATTATAGATAAAATTTCATTATCGTGCCCAGTATGGCCGGCTTGCTTTGAACTCCATAATAAACGCAATCTAGCCACCAATTCTCTCGGCTTGTTCCAATAAACGTATGTGGGTTTAGAGGTCATTATTTTTTTGTATTTAGGTATTTTTGAAAACCCTCCACCCTTTATCTTTACCGGAGAGAACAATGGTCTAATAATTTTTCTCAATTTATTTACATTTTTGTTACTTAGCCCTTTGGACTCGTCATACTCCTTAAAGGCCGCTCCGGTAAGTTGTAATATTTCCTTATATGTATCCTTAGTCGCATTACTTACTTTCTTAGGGCTTCGATAAAATAGTAGCTCATACAATTCCGGATTGCCGTGGTAGTCAGCAACTCTTCTATCCCCATCCCAAAACGAGATTTTGCCATCAGAAAATTTTACTTCTAAATTCCCAACCATTGTTTTCATGTCTTTGTCCATATATACGCCGTACCGAGTATCATAGCGTTTATTACCTCGCGATATTTCTTCTAAATGCTTATTAATATATTTTTTATCATCATCATCATCATCATCAACATCACCGCTGTCGGATATTGCACTTTCAAAACTTTCTCCATATTTTGTCGAGTCCGGTGATATTGACGCGAGTTCCCTTTTCATGCCAGATCTTTCTTCTTTAGTGTTAGCGGGGTTTTCTTCTTTAGCGTTAGAGGGGTTAGAGGTTGCGGCTTTTGAAATTGTTTTCAACGGTTTCGTCAGCGGTTCATACATTTTTTCTAGAGCTTGCAGAGTTTCAACGCGCCCACTTTTTAAGGCATTAAATTTCTGTCTAACCGAATCGGAGACAGCGGCCAGCTCCGATTTGGTGTCGAAATGTTTTTTATTGCTATACATTTTAATCGCTGAAACCACCTGCCGCCTTGGACGCTACTTGAAAAATAACGCGTATTGCATTGTTTATGGGTATATGAAGCTATCGAATCCTTTCTTATATCTACCGGCGCTTATATCTTTATCTTTATCGATCACTAGAAATCCATGCTTTTCACCCCAACATTCCACACATATTTCTTGAAATTTTCTAAAAGACACGTCTGGAGCTACATGGTCTGAATATATGTGACGTAGGTTTAGGTCATCTTGTCTAAACATAATTATTAGATTTGCGTTGTCTCTAATCAACTGTTTCGGAATCTTCGAATACGTTTGAGCCAAATAAAAGCAATCTATATTTCTGTGTCGCCCCATACTAAAATATGATCTAATAACATCTTGTTTTTCACAAATCACATCATCAAATATAAATATGGAATTTGGTTTGGCGTCTACTGGTTGAATTATATCTTCATTATTGTTGAACGTAAAATAACCCAACCCTTTTATCGGAGTCAAAACTTCATGCAAGTACTCATACTTCTTCTGGTATAATGATTTTGAATAAATATATACATTTTCAAATCGTAGCCCATTTGGTTGAATGAGTAGTGATAACATAACATTTGTTTTACCGCAATTTGATGGTCCTATTAGAAGGCCGCGTATTGTATCGGGCAACAATGGGCCGTGTCTAGGAATCTTATTTTCACTAAGCCCATCACCAACTTTTTCATCTAAATTCTCCACACAGATACTATTTTGTGCTTTGACTATGCGCATCGTTTGACTGTCTTTGGCTATATAAACCATCGCTCATGTAACATTCATTTAAATGCCTAGCGTCAAACGAGTGCGATCTATCACTAAACGTTATTCAAAAAGAAAGTGTGGAAAAGGGTTTGTTAATTCCCTAATAAATAAATTACCATTTGAACTGCACATACCGAAGTACCAATATTGTGGGCCAGGTACGCGCTTACAAAAACGTTTAGCGCGTAACGACCCCGGAATAAATGAATTAGATAAAGCCTGTAAATTACATGATATCGCTTATTCTAAAAGTGCAAACGATTTGAAAGCTAGACATATTGCTGATAAGGACCTTCAAGAATTAGCTTGGACTCGGTTTAAAGCTAGCGACGCGTCAGTTGGTGAAAAGGCAGCTGCCTGGACTATCACAAATATTATGAAAACAAAGCGAAGTTTTGGTATGGGCCATAAATTACGGTCTAGAAAGCGGCGTCGCGGAACAAAAAGCAAAAAACGAATTGCTTTCGGTAGAGGAATTGTCAGTAAGATTAAAGGGGTATTAAAGACATATGGCGGACAGAAAATGGGGGAAAAAACACTTAAGAAGATGGCTGCATCATCTCTCATGGCTGCCCGAAAATATGTTAAAGCAGCTGGGGGAAAGAAAAAAATTATTATTCCCCGTATTATACCGATACCAAAAACAGGTGGATTTTTACCATTAATACCTATTTTTGCTGGATTATCTGCATTGGGGAGCTTGGCAGGAGCGGCATCCGGAATCGTCAAAGCAGTGAACACCGCTAAAACAAATAGTCAACAATTAACAGAAGCTAATCGACACAATAGAACCATGGAAGCCATCTCTCTAGGAAAAAACGGTAAAGGATTATACTTAAAGCCCTATCGAAAGGGGTTGGGCCTTTACATGAAACCATATCGGCCAAAAAACTCGTAAGTTCACTACCTCGAAGACCTCTCAGTAATTTAGACATACAATCTTTTGCCAAAAGATTCAAGATTCCCTACTTTCGAGGTGTGTATATGAGAGATAATTTATCAAACTGCGGGCCACTAAGAAACGAATCAGCCATTGTCAATTTGGATAGTAGTAGCGGGCCAGGAACACATTGGGTCGCTTACAAGAAAAGAGATGCGTCCTCAATATATTTCGATAGTTATGGTGATTTACCCCCACCTTCAGATTTAATTAGTTATCTGTATAAAGGGCGTTGGCCGGTATCTGAAGTTCACTATAATTATAAACGCTACCAGAAGTTTGATACTGTCCTATGTGGACATTTGTGTTTGCAATTTCTTCTCTCTGAAGGATGAATACCCATGATGAAGAACAACCTAAGGATTTTTCTAAAAATGAATCTATCGACGTAAATGATGGTCCGACGGTATTTTTGAAACGCGGGTCAATTGACGTAAGCGATGATCCAACACCAAAACACGTGATTTGTTGTTTTTGTAAAATTCGAGAACTGAAAATTGCCACTAAAAAGCGAGTTTATAATTTATGTATTCGAAAATAGATTTCGAAGTCAGTGTGACATACTTCTTAGCCATGTCAAGAACATTTAATTTGTCGTCCATAGCGTCAAGCATTCTCAGCAATGATTTTTTTCCGCCCATCGAATTGGATGTTAATAAACAGTATGGTCTTGGATTAATAGCATTTTATGCCTACCATTCTATCAAAAATATCACCTCAAAAAATAATATCATCTGTTTAGAGGTGGTAGACCCAGAAAAGTTTTGGGCAGATGTAATGCAGCGAGAGAAGAGTTGGGCCGAGGAAGGCAGTGTACCGAAAAAAATTAATGTACGTGTGGCACCCGGCGCTTATGAGATTGACGAAATTAATAAGTTCGTCCAAAAAGCTATATATGATTATCTATATCCGGATACCAAAACTATTATAAATCAGGGAGAACTTGATGATATGTTTAAATTGTCGGCGAACAACAACACTCTAAAATGTGAAATTTCATCTAAATTCATAATCAACTTTGATTGTGACAACAGTATAGCTAGCCTCTTAGGATTCAGTAATTCGAAGTGCCCGCCAAGGCCTGAAGCTTATGTCTCTACAAGGCCGATCAATATTATGAACCTCCATCTTGTTCAATTGGATTGTAATATTATTTCTGGTTCCTATATAAATGGGAAAGAAGCCCACACCCTTTTTTCATTCGACATAGACGTTGAGCCAGGATACAAACTGACGAAGGAACCTCATAACATTATTTATCTACCAGTCATACCTGCCGGTCGGCAATACCTAGACAACATTACTATCCGAGTTGTAGATGATAACGGTGAGTTGATTGACTTTGGGGAGGAAACTATCAATATCACACTCGAGTTAAAGGAGATAAACTAATATGGGATTCTGCTTCAAACCACGACATTCAACTAGCACCCATTTAAATAATCATATAAATAGAATCGAAGGGAAAAACATGAACATTCGTCGAGTAACTGTAAAGCGAAGAAGACTTCTGTTGTCTAATAAAGATTATAAATTTCTTCAATCTATTGGATTCCATATAAGATATTAAATAATGGCTGTTTATGTAAGAAATGAGATGTTGGACGTATTTGAAAAGCCGATCGTCGATAACTCAATCAAAAGATGCGATGGATATATCCACCCGCCTACGGGATCGCCAAATTACAAACATTCTGATACAATCACCTTTACGATCAATAATATGGACCTGAATCTCTTAATTTGCGATAGTTACATCAATATAGTCGGAACATTTAAGCCAAAAGAGGCTAACAAAAAGTGCTATTTGGCCAACAATGCTCTTCCTGGCCTATTTGAAGAAATTAGATATGAAATGGGTGGACAAAAGATTGCTGAATGTCGAAAACCCATTATAACGACAGCAATAAAAAATATGGTGTCATATGGTGAAAAACATGCGAAATTATTAGAAACATCCGGTTGGGGCCTCAGCGAAGAGAATCAAGTTTTGGTTGATTCAACGAGTAATACATTTACAGGTAGAATCTTATTAAAACATCTATTTGGTTTTGCTGAATCTTACAAAAAAGGGATAATAGGTGTTAAGCATGAGATGACTGTAATAATTGCTCGAGCATTCGAAAATTGCTATATAGGAGAAGTCGATGCAGACATAACTATCACTAAAATGGATTGGATAGTCAAACATATTACTCCCGAAAATGATGCAGATGTTCTCATGTATAAAAAAATTAATGACAAACATTTGCAATCCATTAAAATACCGCACCATAAATGGGATCTTTATGAATTACCTACTCTAAGACAAACTTCTAACGACATATGGGCGATTAAAACCACTACATCCATGGAACGACCTAGATATGTAATTATTGGATTTCAAAATACTTCTTTTACTGAAAACAGGAAAGAAGATGTGACGGCGTTTACGGCTGCTGATATAAGCAATATCAGATTATATCTAAATTCTGAAGTTTACCCATTAGAGCGTTGGAATTTAGATGTTGGGAAAAAGTTGGATACTCCCGCTTATTATGCTTATGAAGATTTTCAGCGAAGTTACTACAAAAAGGAAAATCCCCAACCGATGTTAGGCCTGAATGGCTTTAGAGCGAACCCCCTATTCGTAATTGATTGCAGTATGTATCCAAAACCAATCAAATCTTCAACTGTGGATGTCAAGGTTGAATTCGAAACACGTAAAATGCAGTTTCCCGCCAACACTAAAGCGTATGCGCTTATTATTCATGAAGCTCTTATAAGTTATAATGCACTAGATGGCACTGTACACACTGAATATATGCCATTGTAGTTCATATAATCTAATTTACTGTATCCAAACTTATACCTGTGTTCACTTTTAACAAAAATAAAAAGATGTAACCTTTTTTAAATAAAAAACAATTAAACTATGTATATTGTTTTATTTATATTTTAATCACAGATAGATAGATATATTATATAAGTAATCCCTAATCCATTTCGTCATCTGTCTCATCATCAGCCTCATCGTCTGCATCTTCATCTAAACCATGTTTACTCCTTATTTGCGGGGTGATGTATGGTAAGGCCTCGTTCAAGAAGCGTTTCAAACTTAGGGTAACCATCTTCTCACAGAATGTATCCAAGTCCAGCTCACATGCATTATATTCGCAGCAAAGACTGCTGCCTTTACAGTATTTCTCATAACAATCGTTTTGATAGGCCACAGCTTCTGGAAACAGCCATACCTCAGCGTCGTAATTGATGGAGTGTAACGCATCCATCGCCAGTGCGTCCAGTTCCTTTCCAAGCCTGCTTATTGCTGATTCTAAGTCGATGGCTTTAGGCCAGTGCTCTTCGGAATACATCATCCACATGTCGAAATAATCTGAAACAATATTTGGCCGTTATTAAATGAACAAATATTGGTAAAGTTATACTTACGATAAAATTGTGGAAATTCTTAATGAAATATTGCGTATATTAGATATCTATATGTGTTTAAAAGTAAAAAAATATTTACAGTGACTCTACCATGGATTTAACTAATTGATTGCTGGCCAACTAGATCGATTCTTATATGAGACCTAGTAGTTGAGTTGTAACACGGCTTTTCCCCTAAATAGGCCATGGCATATTGGCCAGTAGAATCATTTATCATAGCAATGACTTCGGGTGGCATTATTTCAAAAATGCGTCTCGGTAACCAACACTGGAAAAGCTCCTGTGAGTGCCGATCAATTAAATGAATAAGTAAACATTTACCATATCTGGTATCTTTGACCAATATCGTTTTAATAATATAAAGTTGACCTATAACCAATGACTTTAGTTCTCTTTGGTCCAATATTGTGGGCCAGTCTCCAAGTAATTTATTAACCGCATCAATTTGCGTTTGAGCCATAGTAGAATACAAATAAATATTTTTTTTACCTGTATAATACACAATACTACACAATACTACACTCAGTTATTATTTGAAACTTCTAAAGACTCTTAAAGCTTACGATTTTAAACTGATTCCATTTGGATATGAGGTCGCTATATATCCTCCCTAAAAATCCCCACCTCCACTATATTTTCCTTCTCAATATTCATAGTATGTAATATAGAATACAATAGTAATCACTAGGAGGTAAATAGTAATGACTATTTTAGCGGTACTTACAAGGTGTATAGAGTAATGAGATGTACTTACTATGCTCATTACACTACTCAATTACGTTTATTAAAGTATATAATTTACAGAATAATTGGGAGGCACTTGCTAATTGCGCGAAGGGTGGGATACTACCCCTTCCAACAATATTTACATCGCGCGTGTCTGCCGAAGACCGGTGATTCACTTTAGCTATGGCGGTTGAGAGTCAAGGGTGTGCATGGCGCCGACTTATTTCCCCTATGCTACAACAGTAAACAAGAGAAGTACTTAGACTTATTACACTACGTGATATACACAATAAATACTGTCTGAGAGGTATGCATATGGTGTAATGAGAGGTACTTACTATGCTCATTACACTATGCAATTACACTCAGTACAGAATAATTGGTTGGTCCTTACATCACTATGTGTACTGAGAGGTACTTACTATACTCATTACACTATGCAATTACACTCATTACACTATGCAATAACATGGTGTACAGAGTAATTCAGAGGTACTTGCTAATTGCGCGAAGGGTGGGGGGTACTTGCTAATTGCGCGAAGGGTGGGGGGTACTTGCTAATTGCTCGAAGGGTGGGGGGTACTTGCTCGAAGGGTGGGGGGTACTTGCTCGAAGGGTGGGGGGTGGGTACTTAGGGTAATTACTAATTACACCAATTGCCTCTGACCTTGCCTCTGACCTTGGTCCAGAACTGGCTAATCCCATCTACTAATATTGACGCAAAAATTAAAAACCATCGCCTAATCATAAAAAACACAGAATATACCGCACAGGAGTTAGAAGAACATTCAGATATTATTACATCTACGGAATCGAAAGAAACAGACAATAACCAAAAAAACAAAAGAAAACATGAAAGTAGCCCAGAAGTCAATCCCACTCCCAAGCGATCTACACGACAAAACAGTCAAAGTAGATCTAGGCAGTATAATCTTATAATTAATAAACTTTTGTATTTGTATAAAAATAATAATCATTCGGAATTTTAAAGAGTAAGTGTTTAACGTACTGTAATATTTTTAATTTTTTTTAAATTTTATGTAATAAAAATGAACCAATACGTCAGGGATGTTAATTGTACTCCCATTTCAACTAACAACATTTCAAATATAACTAAGTTACAAAATAAACTAGAAAACATAAAACAGCAAGAATATTTTAAAGTGTTCCACCAGAATATTCAAAGTATTAATAAAAATTTTGATGAACTTAAAATTTTCACCTATGAAGTAGTAAATATTGCCTATTGTAAAGGATTAAAAATAAAAATAGAAAATAACAAATTTTCGTAAATACGTTTAGATTGTACCTAGAACAGACACAACATGAGTTAGTAGAACAACATTATTTTTTAGGGGATATCAATATGAATATTTTAAATGGTGAAAAACATCAATATATTATTGACTTTCTAGATACTTTGAGTGAGTATAACTTTGTTTCACTTATAAATACTATCACAATATATACAGGGTGTATCTACCAGCTATATTGATCACATTTTTGTTAAAACAAAAGGAATTAATATATATGATAGAAACAATTTAGCAACAACATATGATACTAACATTAATGGTCATAAAGCAATAATAGGTGGTGTACCAGTAGAATATAGACAAGCAAAAAGTAATGAAACTAAACATTTTAAAATTTATATTGATTATAATAAACTAAATAAAGACCTGGACAATGTAAGTTGGGATATTTATTATTCCTCATTTGATTCTAATTTCATTTCAGAATTACTCACGAATACAGTAAATAAATTTATAGAAAAAAATTCCACAAAAGTTAAATTAAAAAGAAATAAAAGACCACGTAAGGATTGGATATCTGAAGGAATAATAAACTCAGTAAACAAAAAACATCAGTTATATAAAGCCCATATACCTAAATGACCCTACAAACAAACAAAAAACAAATAAATACAAAATTTACAGAAACACTTTAAATAAAGTCATTTCGAAGGCAAAATCACACTTTTTCCAATCTGAAATTAACAAAAATAGTAACAATCAAAAAAATCTTTGGAAAGTAGTAAATAAATCAATCAAAACATAAATACTATAAAAGAAATTAATTCTCAAGATGGAACAATTTTAACAAATGAATTGGAAATCGCAAACTATTTCAAACAGCATTTTGCAACCATAGGACAAACTCTAGCAAAAATGTATCAAAACCCACAACTCAGAAACCTTCCAGAAAATGTGACTCTAGATCATTTTTTCTAAGTCCAATAGAACAGCATGAAATCATGGAAATTATTATAAATTTAAAGAATGGAAAATCTCCCGGCTTGGATGGAATAAGGCCAGAAACAATAAAAAAAATATCAAAATGCATATGCTGCCGAGTTAATTCAAATGGCCGTATCTGTTTATTACTTATACGTGAAAAAAATAGATTTTTTAAGAAAAATCACTTATACTCCCAAATTTCTAAGCGTTAAATGACGAGTTTTACAGAAGATATATATGAAAGTTATAGAGATGGACAAAATATTCATTGTGGGCATGTGTAGTGGTCATATCTTTATTTCAAGAATAATTGTAGTTACGGCCATTTGAATTAACACGGCAGCATGTCCGCTCTTAGTTCATTTATTAAATGTTATATATAACACCGGGATATGCCCTCAAAATTTCAAAACAACTATTGTAACACCTATCTTCAAGAAAGGTCAAAAATGTAATGTTACAAATTATCGATCAATTTCTCTTATTAATACGTTTGCAAAAATTTTTGAAAAAACTATTAAGAATCGGTTAACGAAATATCTCGACAAATTTTGAACTTATATCGGATAAACAATTTGGGTTTAGATCAGGAGTTTCAACAAACGACGCAACGTCTCAAATTATAGGGGAAATATACAAAGAAATCGATAAAAAGAAACCTACTTTACGTGTTTTTCTTGATTTAGCCAAAGCGTTCGATACTGTAGACCATATATGAATCGGTCATTTCAGAAACGACACATGTCACATTTGTGGCCATTTTGTTTTTATTACAAAAATACAATATTTAAAGGTAAATTATAATTATTGAATTATACCCAAAATAGAGCAAGTTGTAAACGCTAAGTGTACAAAACTATTTTTTAATTATGTTTTGAGATTTTAATGTTTTCTTATTTTTTGAAAAATGATCTACAACTGACATGTGCTGTTTCTCAAATGACCGATTCATATGCAGTTATAGCCCAATCGGATTAGTATTTTAGATTCTGAAAAATTCGAAGCAGCAATTTTCCTTCGGAATTCGTTGGAGGGGGTCTCTGGTAGTCTAAATTCAAAAAGTTGGGATTCCAAAGTTGTCGTTACCTCCGCCATCTTGATTTAAAGGGTTATTTTTTGTATCTTTAATAACTCATTTATTTTCAATTTTACACGGAAAATAGTTTTTACAAAAGTTATTTAAAATTAAATTTCCTACAATTTTGCTTTTTTTTGTACGATCGATTTTTTTCGATTTATACCCGAAAAGAGGGGGTGAATTTTTGGTTATAGAATAACTCGTTTATTTTCAATTTTACGAGAAAAATTGTTATAAACAAAGTTGTTTAAAATTAAATTTCCTACAATTCTGCTTTTTTTTGTACGATCGATTTTTTTCGATTTATACCCAAAAAGAGGGGGTGAATTTTTGGTTATAGAATAACTCGTTTATTTTCAATTTTACGAGAAAAATTGTTATAAACAAAGTTGTTTAAAATTAAATTTCCTACAATTCTGCTTTTTTTTGTACGATCGATTTTTTTCGATTTATACCCGAAAAGAGGGGGTGAATTTTTGGTTATAGAATAACTCGTTTATTTTCAATTTTACGAGAAAAATTGTTATTAACAAAGTTGTTTAAAATTAAATTTCCTACAATTCTGTTTTTTTTTTGTACGATCGATTTTTTTGTATTTATCCCTGAGAAGAGTGGGGGTGAACCTAAGTATTGTATTGTCACGTTTATTATTGATGTTGTACCATTATTTTTTCTGTTTGTTTTTTTTTTGCTGATTTTCAAAAATGTTATTTGGTACAATTATGATTCCGATTTTTTCTAAGAGTTTACCCCCACTCTTCTCAGGGATAAATACAAAAAAATCGAGCGTACAAAAAAAAAACAGAATTGTAGGAAATTTAATTTTAAACAACTTTGTTTATAACAATTTTTCTCGTAAAATTGAAAATAAACGAGTTATTCTATAACCAAAAATTCACCCCCTCTTTTCGGGTATAAATCGAAAAAAATCGATCATACAAAAAAAAAGCAGAATTGTAGGAAATTTAATTATAAATAACTTTTGTAAAAACTATTTTCCGTGTAAAATTGAAAATAAATGAGTTATTCAAGATAAAAAAAATAACCCTTTAAATCAAGCTGGCGGAGGTAACGACAACTTTGGAATCCCAACTTTTTGAATTTAGACTACCACAGACCCCCTCCAACGAATTCCGAAGGAAAATTGCTGCTTCGAATTTTTCAGAATCTCAAGCCTGTTCTTCACCTAATCCGATTGGGCTATTACTAGATGCATTGGAGGAAATTGGAATTCGGGGTGTAACATAATCTACTCCGCAACTATCTGAGGGATCGGACGCAGGTGGTAAAAATTGGCGAATCTGTAAGTACTGGCAGGTATTTGCATTATGGGGTTCCACAGGGAACGGTTCTAGGGCCGTTAATGTTTTCTGTATATATAAATAACTTACTTAACCTAAACTGCTCCGGAAAAATATATAGTTTTGCAGATGATACTGCGATCTTTTATTCCTCAGACTCATGGACAAACCTGAAAATAAAGGCAGAACAAGATTTAAGTAAAATTATTGATTGGTTTAATCATAATTTACTAACCATAAATTATCAAAAAACATTCTTTGTACCATTTTCAAGTTATAGTAGAAATTTACCATCTTATGAAATTTTGAGCCTGATTATCTGTGGACGTAACACAAAAATAAATTCTACGCAAAAAATAAAATATCTAGGAGTAACTATAGATTCTCATTTAAGATGGAAAAATCATATAGAAGAAGTAACAAAAACACTTAGAGTTTTATTATATAAATTTAAACATTTAACTCGTATACTTACCATACACCAATTGAAGATACTATATTATGCACTAGTAGAGTCACGCCTTCAATATTGCATCTTAAGTTCCTATACGTATTTACGAAAATTAAATGTAATTCAAAAAAGATTTCTTAAAATAATGTATCGCAAACCACTTATTTACCCTTCAAATTTGTTATTTTCTGAATGCAAACTTCTCGATATTAGACAACTGTATGTGTATAATGTTTTATTGTACGTCTATAAAAATAGAAATCTACTACATACAATCTCTCATAATTACAGCACCAGGAATAAAATAAAAAACATAGTTGTACTGCCATTAGCAAAAAAAACGATGGGTCAAAAAAATTATTCTTATTTGGCAAACGTATTCTTTAACCATCTGCCTGACAAATACAAAACGTATATTAAAGTTTTAAATAGTGTGCCTTTAATAACAAACTGAATTAAAGACTTTATTATAAATACTAACAGAACAGTGATCCACAAATGGCACTTGGGGGGGTAAAAGGGTATATGTCCTAAATCAACAATTATGGAAAACTGAGTTTAAAGTTATAATATTCGCGTTTGAATAACGGTTTTTTTTTATCCCCAATTTTTTTATGAAACTAGGTATTTTTTTGTCCTTAACGCATTGTATGTAGCAATAATTAAAATATGATAATTTTTACGAAAAAAAATATTACTTATACCCCTTTACACGTGAAATATTGAAAAAAACGAACATATACCTCTTTTCCCTGATTAAATAAAAAATTTGAATCATACTTTTTCAATTTTTTTTTTATTAAATTTAAAAATAAACAAATCATAATAAAAGCAGACTATATAATTTTGTTTAAAATAACAAAACATTACTATTAATCGCTTGACTCTTCATCGCTTAATGGGAGAGCATTTGGAATATTATCCTTCGTACAAAGATTTTGATAAAATGAATGAAAGGTCTTATCAACAATGGCAATAGTTCAATTAAATTTTCTTCTTTCATTGGATTAATTGGGACAGGTCCTTTATAGCTTAATGGGGGCTTAATGATATTGGGCATTGAAATTTTTGATTTACGTTTAAAATCAATCTTTTTAAACGGTTCTTCATATTTTAAAGTGGTTTTGTATTGTACTATTCCAAACTGATCTGCAGAATATCGGAGCCATTTTATATCTCTCCATATAACTTGCTCTCCAGCCTCGTTTATTTTTTTGTTTATGAAATACGTTTTAAGTAAAGCTGAAAACTCAAGAAAATCTTTTCTTTTCATCTCAATCACTTTAAATGGTTTTGTCTTGCCACACATGTGTACAAGTTGCATCCAATCACGTGGGTGTTCAATGGGAGCTTCATGTTTCTTCTTTTTCTTTTCAATAATAGAATGATCTGTATCGCATTCCATATGCGTATGTCCGGGCTCTAAGAACTTATGATTGATGTTTTCTAAACTTTTTATTTCTCTCATAAGTAGCATGAACATAATAGGCAAAAAAGAATTTTTGTTTTGCCCGGCACATGTGTCGGAATAAAAAGTCAATGTTTTTATTTCTGGATCTAAATTATCTATCAGCTGTTTATAGAGACATGATGCTATTTGGTTAGCGCCTCTTCCAGCCGTGGCTTCGTCCCACATATAACAGAAAACTTGTTTGTCCTCACACCTATGAATCGTCAAGTTGAATGTCCATAGTTGGCGCTTATAAAAAACGACTGACGTTTGAATATCAGGAGTGGGCAAGCATTGCTGTAGATCGAAAGTAAATACAGATTTAGACTTATCATGCAAAGCTTCTTGTACCTATATCTTTTTTTTTATTCGTAAGCATACTCGGCATCTGTTTGATGCTTGTTTAAATCATTTTCAAATGTTTGCTTTTTAACGGTATCTGACGTATTTTTAAGCTGCATATGAATCATATCGCATTTAGCACAACTATCTTTTTTAGGGTTTTTTATCTTAATCTTCATACTACGAAACACATCTTCATATATTCTTCGACTTCGTCATTGTTTCAGGAATCCATTTTTTATATTCTTCATATATTCTTGTGAGCGTATAATGGGATGGAAGAAATTTGTTTTCCGTTTGTTTTCTGCAATAGTGACTTTCATAAGACGGTAAAGCAGAGACGTGATTTTTAACTAGGTCTAAAGCTTCTTCAGAAGTTTTATTCTATGGGACTCCTTTACCTCTTCTATCTTCCAATGTTATTCCAGAAAGTGAATATTCCTTTTTCTTAATAACATTCGTTAAAAACTTATTACTCTCGTCAAAGGTTAATAGAAAGCACTTTTTGCATACCTTTGTCAGTTGCCCATTAATATGTATGAGATACACTTCTATTTTTGTGCTTTTTGTCTGTTTTTTTAGCACGAGTGGTTTCTTTTTCTCGGGTAGATACAAGCGTTGCAATATAAGCTACCCTTTTATTAAAACTGCCCATAGACCAGTATTCGTTAAATATGGTTTTTCTTACCTCATCTTCTAACCTTTTACTGCATTTTAATCTGCATTCATGTAAATCCCTACATTTTCTTTGTGGTATGATTTTGTTTGTTTTTGTTAAATACTGATCTCCTAGGTTGCGCTTAGTTTTCCGCTCATTCCTTACTAATCGTGTTTCTCCTTTTTGAATTCTCTTACTGTTCCCGATTGTATTGTTCTCGTTTATGTGAATACCATCAGAATCTTGACTAAAATGCATGTTTTTAAATTTAATTTTTTTATTTTTCGACTTATCGTTTTCTATTTTCCTCTTCTGCAATTTTAAATCTGTCGAAATCGGTTCACCTTCGGAAGAGCTGTCACTACTTTCTTTTTCATAAAGCTTGTCTTTTACACTGTCATCACTGTCCTCCATCATTATGTAGTTTTTATTCCAAATTCTCTCTGAGGTTGATGGTTCATCGGCAAATATTTTATTGTGTTTTAGATGAAGCATATTATTATCTATTGCGCTAGATTTGCCAGTATTGACTAAGATTGAATCATTGATAATGTCTGAAAATTGTTCTTGTAGACACGGATTTAAAGAGAGTGGGGAACTACTATTAACGCTGCTTAAATCCTGTTGTATAAGCGGTGCAGTAATAGGTTGTACAATTGGTGCAGACGCATCTTCGTCATTACCTAAAAATCACAACAATGTATGTTAATATAAATAGTTGTAATTGTTTTTATTTGTGGGTAGGTATGTTCTTACCATTATTCTTTATTATGGTATCTAGTTCTATGTTATGATATGCAGCATTTTTTGTTACATTATCCTGTAGAAGCATTCCAATGGATTCGCCAGTATCGACCAATATTGGATTAATAATCTCCGAAAATTCTTGTAAGCATGGAATCAAGAATAGTGCAGAACTACTGTTAACGCTGCTTGAATCCTGTTGTATAAGCGCAGAAATATGTTGGACAATTGGTGTAGACGCATCTTTATCATTACCTAAAAACCACAATAACGTATGTTAATATAAATAGTTCTTTTAATTATTTTTGTTTGAAAATGAGTATGTTCTTACCATTAATGTTTATTTTAGTGTTCGATTCTGTATTATAATAATCAGCATTTTTTGGTACATTATCTTGTAAAAGCATTCCAAGGGATTCGCCAGTATTGTCCAAGATTGGTTCATTGGTAAGCACTATGTTCTTGTAAACATGGATCCAAAGATGGTACAGAGTTACTATTAGCACATCTTAAATCCTGTTGTATAAGTGGCTCAGATGTATCTTTGTCAATATCTAAAAGCCAAAAATGTGTTTTTATGATTTTCTATTCTCTTATAAAAAGTATACAATATGATGAAAACGAAAGGAATAAATTCGTTTTTAGCTTAACAATAAATTTTAAGAAAAAACCTAAGACAGGTAGATTTTAGATTTTAATTTAACGTATTTTTTACGTAATATGTAAATATACATGGTAAACAATCTGCGAGTAATGATGTCATCGACAATTTTTTTAAATGATACACCCTGTATATTTTTTTGAGATTGTAAATTTCAAGACGATTCCAAAAATATATCATACTATGTTCGATAATTAATAATTTTGTGTGATGCTAATGTAAGGAATAAATTCTTTTTTAGCTAAACAATCAATTTTGAGAAAAAATCCTAAGACGTCGATTTTTAATTTATTCCAATTTCACTTAATATGTAAATATACAGGGTAAACCATCAAAAATCGACTTGTCTTATGATTTTTTCTCAAAATTGATTGTTCAGCTAAAAATTAATTTATTCCATCCATTTGCATCATACGAAACTATTAATAACCGAACATAGTGAGTGTGATATATTTTTGGCACCCCATCGAAATGTTAAAATCCTAAAAATAAAATATACAGGGTTAGCAGTTTAAAAAAATTGTCGATGAAATCACTACTCACAGATGGTTAACCCTGTATATTACGTAAAATATATATTAAAAACAAAAATCGATCTGTCTTAGGAAATTTTCTTAAAATTGATTGTTTAGCTAAATATGAATTTATTCCATACAATTGAATCATACTGTAGAATAAATTTGTACCTAATCGAGAAAAAAATAACAATACAATTTAGGTTTTGTAGGATAATAAAGTTGTACATACTTACATTTTGATTCGCTTCTAATAGAGGCATCGTCAACATAACTTCTTAAAAACTGAAGTCGTTTTGGGCGGTTAGAATACATAACCTTGATTTTGCAATCACACAAAATAAACCAAAAAACACTTTTTATGCCGGTATTTGAATTTGCAACAATTACGCTCACTAGTATAGTTTATTAATAATTAATTAAGCTCATTGTTAACCGTAACGACTTAAAAACACAATATTTTTTACTTTGTTGTTGTTACATCAACCTTACTTCACGGCGTTTTTTGTATCACTGAAAACAAGTCATATTGTTTACTTCCATATTACGAATTCGCAAGCCGGGAAAACAGAGATAAGTATATTTGTACCGCGCAACTTTGATGAGCGGAATTGTGTTAAAAGATATAAATTTAATTATACCTTTGTCCTCAAGCAAAGATCAAACAAGTTTTTAGGGAAAAGGAAGATAAGTATACTTATTCCTTTTTTAACTATTTTTTATAGTAATATAAGAAAATCTGAGAAGGGAAATATGTCAACATACACCCTTTTTCCCAAATAATTAAACCAAAAAAAAAGTATAAGTATATTTATATTTCTTTTCACAAAAAATGTTGTTCAAATTGTATTCGTGAGTAAGCTCTAACAAAACTTACCCCACTTTTCACAAAAAAATATACATTTTCTGTAGTTATTTCCTTTTTCACAATTAAAAATATCGCATTTGTAAGGCTTAAATGACTTATATCCCTTTTCCCAGGGGTACAGAATGAGTTTAGAAGTATCATGGCAGATTTAACTCAATTTTGAATATTTTGGACTTATACCCCTTTACCCCCCCAAGTGCCAAATGGTTCTAATAATAAATATTATTCTTTTTTAAGAAATTTTTGCATAAAAAAGAAAAAACATTTTTATTACATATTTTGTGATTCGTTCTTTTTTACTTTCCTATCTGTATACAGATATAAGGAAAGTATAGGAATCATGATTTTTTTCGACCTCGAGTTTTCGACGAATTTTTACGTTTTGAGGTCCCCTGAATCCGTTTTGACTATTTTCGCGATGATGTCTGTGTGTGTGTGTCTGTGTGTCGCATAACTCATGAACCGATACACAGAAAAACACCAAATTTTAAACTTAAGCTTTGTTCGAGCGTCCAATTTGCTGATTAGATTTTGAGCAAAGTCGGAACATCTGGGGGGGAACTTTATAGGTGGTCATTTTTATATTTTATGGAATATATCTGTTATTTACGATTGGGGAAGAAAATTCTTCAAATACTTCTTATATTATTATCTATAATTTTTGTTCTATACAAAATTTTCCTAAAATGGTCCGTATTCGAGAAATTTTACAAAATGTAAAAAAATATTTTTTTATAAAAATTGTTCAAACAAAAGTTGTTTGTAATATAATTCTCTATAATTTTTATTGTATACATAATTTCTCTAAAATGGACCGTATTCGAGATATTTAAGAAAATGAGTAAATTTCGAAATTTGAAGAAAACTCAAAAACGGATAAAGAAAAATACATTAAATTTTAAACTTAAGTTTTATTTCGGCCTGACGTGAAATGAATAGATTTTGGACAAAGTCGGAACATCTGGGGGAGTACTTTATGGGAGGCCGTTTTTATATTTTATGGAATATATCTGTTATTTATGTTTGGAGAAAAAAATTGTTCAAATAAAAGTTGTATGCGATATCGATCTCTATAATTTTTGTTTATACATGATTTTTCTAAAATGGACCGTAATGGAAAAATTGTAGGAAAAGTGCTAAATTTAAATTTTTCAGTATTTTCGTTTTCAATGAATATCCTCCTCTAAACATTTATAGAGGTGCTGCAATAGGTTGTACAAAATAACCGGAAAAAGCTTGTAATAACTAGATAGGAAAGTTATGTATTGGACACATCAGATTTTTTTTATTTTTATTATTATTATTTATATTGGATAAACATGCTAAGTACACGTTGTCATCTAAACATGTGTAGCCCATGCACAACTTCGGTTTTTATAGTTTTTATAGTCACCACTCTTTATATTTTATATTGTGTTTTTTATTATTTTATATTGTATTGTATAGTGTTTAAGCTATTGTATTGTTGGAGGTAATTGTATAGTTGTATAATTGTATATTTGCACGCCCTATTTATAAATTTCTTTTCGCACACAAGTTGTAACGCTACAACTTTATGTGAATTAACGTTTATTTACTTTAGTGATTATTGTATTGTAAAAAAAATATTTTTTTGAGTAAAACTATATTATTATTAATATACAAAATGATCTGATTATTTGCAACTGGAATCTTAATACTATTGATGTTGAAGTAATTTATCTAGAGTTATATTTAAATTTTGAAAGAATTATTAATAAGGTTGGCCCTATTCAGACATGTAAGTATAACTCTAATGTATCATGGTTTGATAATGACGTTTACAATAAAATTAAAATCCGAGATAATGCTTACAAGTCTTTCAAATCATGTGCAGAATATCAAAAGCTGAATATGTGAAATAAATTTAAAAAATGTAGAAATGAGGTGCTGAAATCAAAAAAATCTACTTATTATTATTTTAATAAAATTGATTGTTTCAAAGAAAATCCTAAAGAGATGTGGAAAACTTTAAAAAACTAGTAATTAAATTAAATGATGTGACTAATAATGTTCAATTTAGTGATCAAACAGGCCATACCTATGATAATGTTGATATAGCAACTAAATTTAACGAATGTTTTGTTGAAAGTATTATGGATATTATTGAAAGTATTGATACAACTGTTCCCTGGCATAATCTAAATAATTTATACTTACCATTTTACTAACTTTACATGACTTATATAAAATTTTGGACTCGTTAGATAATAAATATTCTGCATTTAATATTCTTAATTCTAAAGGAAGTGTATGCAACAATTGGGCACATTATTTTAAACTTAATTACTATCTCACTTGATGCTGGCAAAGTTCCATCTCAATTAAAAATTAGTACTATTGTTCCAATTCAAAAAGTTAATAATAACACAATAAAATCGGAAGAATGTAGGCCTGTAAATACTATCCTATCAATTGAAAAGGTATTAGAGCTGGTTGTGTATGAACAACTACTTAAACATGTTACTAATAATTCTATTTTAATAACTAACCAGTCTGGGTTCAGAAAAAAGTATTCCTGTGAGTCTGCATTACAGTTAATGATGAGTAAATTTAAAAATGATGTGGATGAGAATACATATGTAGTAGCTGTTTTTTTAGACCTGAAACGTGCATTTGAGACCATTGATTGGGGTATTTTACTTAAGAAAATTCAATATGGTGTAGGTGGAAAAGTATACCAGTGGCTGAATGATTATCTGCAAGGTTGTAGGCAAAAAGTACATTTTAACAATCAGATATCACCCGAGATTAACATTGACACAGGGGTTCTGCAAGGAAGTATTCTAGGGCCGCTGCTTTTTATACTATATTTGAAAGATATTAGACTGTTTGTTGATTGTGAATTCATTAATCTCTTTGCTGATGACACTCTACTAGCATGCTCTGATATACATTTAATGAGTGCAATCGAGAAAATGAATAAAATACTGGAGAAAGTTGCCCAGTATTTTTAACTTAACAAATTGAAATTGAATGTAACTAAAACAAAAGCACTTATTTTTACAACTAAACATAAATATAGCTTACTTCATATCAATGATGTTAATTTACAAATAAATGGTGAAAAATTCGCAATAGTCACAACTATTAAGTATTTAGGTATCCAATTAAATAATCTACTTACTTTTAATGATTTCCTTAATTATATTAATAAAAAAATTTGAAACCTCTAGAATTTTCAATAACTTGTTAATTTCAACTAAAATAACAGTATATAATACAATTATTCAGCCTCACTTCGATTATTGTGCCTCCATACTTCATTTAATTAATCTCAACAAGTTAAATCAACTTCAAAAACTACAAAATCGAGGTATGTGCATAATATTAAAAACTAATCGTCTTACACGAATTGCCACAATGTTAAATTCTCTTCAATGGTTTTCGATTCAGCAAAGGTTGTACTACTTGACAATTAAATTTATTTATAAAATGATTCATTCTTTGGCTCCATCATACTTTCATCATTTATTTGTTATCATGGGGATATTCATGATTACAACACAAGATTAACTAACGATATATACATAAAAAAAGTGAATTATTCGAAATCACAGGCATCGCTATTGTATAAAGGTTTCCAAGAATATAATTCATTAGTAAGTTTTTAAAAAAAAGTGATAAGTGTCTTTCTTGATTTGGCGAAAGCCTTCGATACTGTTCCCCATGATAAGCTCATTAATGTCTTGGAGCATTACGATGTCAGAAGCATAGTGTTGGAACATTTAGAAAACTTAAAGTTGAAGTTGGTAGCCATGTGTGAGTTATATGTTCAAAAAAGAGGTAAATAAAACAAGGGTGGTCCTTAAGATCTCACAAGAGTAATTTAATACGACCGGTTTCGAGGAGATCAGATCCTCATCATCAGGTATGGTCTAAAATAGATAGGTAAAAACGAATGAGCTCATAACTAATAAAGTGGGTTTAAAAAATTATGAAAGTTGTCAAATATCAAGAACTCACCCGTATTACTCATCTATTTAAGACTAAGCTTAGAGATTATCACAGGGTCGGTGTAAAAAACAAGTATGCGAGTATTTTTTAAGAAATGCATAAAAACAGTAGTTGCAACAAAAAGTTGATGTCAAAACACAAGTAGGTCTAAAACTATTAATTAAAATGATTAAAATATTTCACGAACGGAAAGACATTAAGACAAAACAAATTTAAAACTTTTTTAAACCCTACAAGAACTAAAATGGGCTCTTAGACAACATGAAGTGTTTATAATTCTGAAGGTTAGAAAACTACTTACGGAAAAGGAAGCAGATGGTAAAAATCAGAAATATCTACAATGATCCTCTAGAGGTAAAAATTGCAATACCACAGGGGACAGTCCTTGGACCACTCCTGTTTATGATATATATTAACTCATTATTAAAATTAGACATAAATGGAATCTCCATCTCTTATGCTGATGACCACTGTCCTAACTTTTAAAGCGAAAAACTGGCAAATTGTCCAAAATAAAGTGATCGAAGGCTTTAAAACTATTAAGTATTGGCTTGACTGCAATAAATTAACTTTAATACAAATAAAACTTTTTACATAGCTTTCTCTTTGAAAGAGGCCAACAGACCGAATTTTGACTACATTAAAATAAATGCTTCTGATATTATTAAAGAAACAAACACTATTAAATATTTAGGCATTACAGTAGACAAAAATTTGAAATAGACAAACCATGTTCAAGACCTAATTAACAAAATTAGACATTTAATACATAAATTTTATATAATACGCAGGATTTTACCTCAAAAACTTTTAATACAAATTTACAAGTCCTTTTTGAAGTCTCGTTTGAGGTATGGTAATATCGTGTGGGGGGACTTTATGAAAATGTACTGAAACAGTTGAATGTCGTACAAAATTATATACTACACATAATCTTTTTCAAAAATAGACTTCACTCAACCCACCTGCGAGCCCACCTGTTATATAATGTGAATATTTTGAATATCCGAGGCTTGAACTACCTCAGTAACTGTAATTTTTGCTATAAATCTAAAACCACAAATTATATAAATCATCATTATGAAACAAGAAATAAAACTAATAATAAGTTGATAGTCCCCTTTAGAAGATATGACGATAATCAAAGATTTGCTTGCATTTTGGCACCAAGATTATACAACTCTTTTCCCCAAGAAGTTAAATGTTTTTTTTCAATTTATTCATTTTGTCCTTTATAAATTGTACAGACGGGTTGATTGAAGCATAACACATGGCGCATTAAGCATTAAATTTCAAACTTTTTTTGTGGACTTGAATTTTTTGTGTATTTATAATATTTTTTTCATTGCACATACAAGTGCTTGATCACTTAGGTGCAATACACTTAGTTTATAAGATTTGACTCATTTTTTTTTAGTATTTTTATATGTAACTATAATATAATTTATATAATAATATAATTTATAATTTAGTTGTTTGCAACTTTAAAATGTTATACCTGATAATAATTGTGATTGTAAATTGTAAAAATTGTAATATAAAAACTAGATATTATTTTTAATGAAGGCTGTCTAAACTCAAGAGTAAAAGTATCTTTGTAATGTGTAACAAATTTATTTTTCTTAACTCAGATTATGTTAATGTTAATAATAATTATCTTTAAGTTTTAAGTGTACTGCGAGGGGCAAATCACTCTTTGTAAAAATGTACATGTATTGCCGAATTCACATGATTTCCGCAATCATATGGCGATTTCTGGGTGACTCCGGTGATTTCCACGTTACTTCCTACAGAGTTCTAGTTACTGCGGTGATTTTCACATGACTTCAATAGATTTCTCGTGATTGCGCTCATTTATGTGTTGACTACGGCGATTTCCGTACTGATTGCGGTGATTTCCGTATGGATTTTTGAAAATTGCAAGTATTTTCGAAGGATTTCTACACCAATGTATGGCTTTCCAGTTGATTTCCAGTAAAAAACATTAGCTGGGTGTTATATTAGGAGATCTAAATTTTGTATAGAACATGTATTATGGGTCATAAAAGAAAAAGAAAAACTAAAGTTTGTATAAGACGTGAAAAAAATGTGAGAATTGTTTTATTGAATTAACTTTATTTTTTAATATTTTAAATAAGTCACAATTCAGTATATTTTTTAGTTATTGAGATTAAATATAATCAAAAATGAATGATTATTGTAAAGAATCGATAAATAAAAGCGTTCCACAAGATATTCGAGTATATTTACAAATATAGCGTAGGTATATTAAAAAAATAGGGGAGACCCGGTAAAAATGATCCCTGCGGGTAAAATGATCCCCTGCACGTACTACGTCACGACACTCTATATTAGATGTATAACCTTGAAAATCTCCGCTTTGTACTGCGTTAGCACTATTCTCTTAGTCTGGCGCAGGTGTGTGAAACTGGTATGCGCAGGCCTGGGATAGAGCAAAAATCTACCACGTCCGCAAGGTGTAACGGACAGGTGAATATTGATTTTTGTGGGCCATCACCCTTGACTTTTTAAACAAAAATATACGAGTGGTGGAGAACACCAGGGTAGTTTGGGAACTACGAAAATCTGTTAAAGTGATAATACAGTGCCATAACTGTCAGGCGTGGGGACACGCCACCGCAAACTGTGGACGCCCCCCAAAATGCCTCAAGTGCGCCGAGGACCACCATACTCGATCCTGTCCAAAGCCTAGGGACACACCCGCAACGTGTATTAACTGCTTAGGAGAACACCCAGCAAATTACACAAAATGCTCAGCCTACCTTGAGAGAGTCTCCAGAATGGAAGAAAGGAAAGCTTTAAGTCAACCAAAAAAATATATTCAAGCCCCACCCCCAGCGGTAAATGTTTGGAATAAGAAACCCTCAGGTACCAACAGAACCAACCAAGAAGATTTTCCACCCCTACCGACCAGAAGATCATCCCAAAACCCTCAACAAACTTCACAGCCTCAGAGACAGCAACAGCCACAACAACACGCATCACAACACAATCAAGCGGAGTCAATGGATGACATGTTCGCCCTGAACGATGAATTTACAACCCTCAACAGTTTGGTAAATATTGCAGAACTCACCCGAGCTGTGCGAGACCTTAATAATTCCCTTAGACAATGCAGAGACGACCGCGACATATTCACGACTTATAATAACTTTGTAAAGAATCTTAATCAGTACAAATTTAGAAATTAAATTCAATAACTCACACAAAGACAAACTACGAATCTGTTTTTACAATGTGAACGGGTTGTTAAATAAACGCGGTTTAGTAACAAATTTCATTCACAAGCATAAATTCGACATCATAATTATAACTGAAACGAACCTCAAAACAACCGACAAATTCAAAATACGAGACTACAACATTTTACGACAAGACAGACCTGAACACCACAGACACAACGTACGACAAATGGCAGCGGGAGGGGTAGCTTTCTTTATAAGAACCAACCTCACTTTTGAACATCTTCCTAATGCAAATACATCCCCTCACATAGAACACATCATTATAAAATGTAATAATTATATTTTTATAGGAGTGTACAGCCCCCCAGCCAGAAGGATTCTTGCGGCAGACATGCATGCCCTAATGTCAAAAGGTAACAGAGTTTTTCTTGCAGGAGACTTGAACTGCAAACACCCTGAGTGGGACGCGAACTGTACTTATGCGAACCCATCAGGTAACATGCTGAGAGATTTCGCCGAGGACAATGAACTTATCATTCACTATACGGACGAACCGACTTGCACCCCATTTAATGGAACTACCCCTAGCACACTGGACATCGCGGTCACGAAAAACATCCATGATATTAAAAACATTCGAACTATAAGTACCATTAACTCGGACCACGACCCAGTGTGCTTGGAGTTAAGGACAACACAAAAAATTAACAGACAACAAAGACAGTACTATGATTACAAAACAACGGACTGGAACAAATACAGACAAATAATAAACAATACGTTAACACTCAATAATAATATACAAAGCCCTGAATTGCTTGAAAACACCACAAAAGACTTAATTTAAACTATACAAAAAGCTAGAAATGACTCCACAAAAACTAAAACAACTACACTACACAAAGACATACTGCCACCTGACATCACAGAACTTATATCCAATAAAAACAAAATACGAAAAAGGTGGCAGCTACACAGGAGAGCGGAAGACAGGGTTATGCTAATGGACATAGCCAGGTACACTAACACTCGTATAAACGAACATAGAAACAAAATGTGGCAAAAAACCCTGTCTGAAGTGAAACCCGGAGACAATTCATTGTGGGGGGTTGTAAGAAGGTACAGAAAACCCAGCTCACAACTTCCCACAATGAACCAAGGACAAAATACTCTGACAAACGATAATGATAAGGGACGAGCCTTCGGCGAATATTTCCAGCGTAATTTCACAAATCAGTACGTAAATAATAATAGACAAAATCAAATCGAGGAACTCGTCAACGATGTAGGTGCATCAGACCCAGTTCACGTCCCCCACTCTTTCATGACCTCTCCTAAAGAGGTAGGGAATGCACTCAAGCGACTCAAAAATAGAAAAGCTCCGGGACCGGATGACATTAGTAATATATTACTTAAAAATCTTCCAAAAAAGGGGGTTGTACAACTCAACTACATAATAAATGTAATCTTCAGGTTACAACACTATCCGAGTTGCCTGAAGATTGCAAATATTATACCAATATTAAAAACAGGTAAAAACCCCAAAAATATAGAAAGCTATCGACCCATCTCGTTGCTAAACACAATATCAAAAATTACTGACTCAATTATTTTACACAGACTAAAAAACATCGAACAACGACTAAAACTTATCCCGCAGGAACAGTACGGGTTCCGAAGGGGACATAGTACCGTTGCACAAATACTAAGAATAGCTCATTATGCCAAAGAGGCCACTAACATCAATAAACAAACGGTACTTGTCGCACTTGACTGCGAAAAGGCCTTCGATTCTGTCTGGACCTGCGGGCTAATCCACAAAATGCTTGTGAATGATTTTCCCGTACATATTGTAAAGACAATTCACTCTTACATAACGGACAGACAATTCAACGTAAAGATCAACAACACAACGACAGGACAATACATCGCGCAGGCGGGAGTACCCCAGGGCTCAGTACTTTCGCCGCATTTGTACACCATTATGACCCATGACATGCCAATGGGTAATAATGGGGTACAAACGGCACTGTACGCCGACGATATTTGTCTGTACAAAAGCAACCATTCAGCAGAAAGTGCCCTCAGGACACTGGACATCCATATAAACAGGAAGTTAGTCCCCTATTTAATTAAAAACAAAATTAAAATCAACCCCCAAAAATCCGAGAGCATGCTCATCACTAAGCGAAGGTCAAGGGGAGTTCATATACCGCTCAATATTCAGGGACAACAGGTAGACACTAGGAATAGCATGAAGTATCTCGGTTTTCAATTAGATAGGGGACTGACATTCGATCGGTACATCAAAGACAGGGTGGCTAAAAGTCATATAGCGATAAAAACTCTTTATCCTCTATTAAACAGGAGGAGCAAAGTCACCCTGGATAATAAACTTTTAATTTTCAAATCCATCTTAAGACCGATATTAACATATGGATGTCCGGTCTACTGCTCGATGGCTAATTGTCACTATAACAAACTGCAAATTGCACAGAACAGATGTCTTCGGCTAGCACTGGGCTACGACCGCTATGCAAGAATTGAAGACATGCACGTACAAACAGAGACTCCACGAATCAAGGACTATGTACTAAAAACAGCCGAAAATTTCTACATGCGGTGTCTCCCCGATAATGTGAAAGATGACATCTTTAGCATCTATCGCGGGGACGGCGTACGTAGAAAACACGGCTGTTTACACGCGAAACTGGACATATACAGACACAGAAACATACAATAATAATAACAAAATACAATAACATTCCTCCTTAACGATCCCAGACAAAAGACAAACTAAACAACAGCTCGCACCGACTAGATACTCGCGCAAACTAGTCGGACGGTGGATTGAACGGTAGACTGGCCATCGAAGCAACAAGCGTGAAATCCACGATTGTTGCCTCGATGGACGGTGTATCGAGCACTCTGCCTGTGAGGTGTATTACTGAACAATAGACTAAACAAACAACTATACACACAAGGACAACCCTGTTTTTTCTAGCTTTTTCAGGGGACAAAAACCATAACTCAAACGCGACATATCCTTTTACAAATTCCCATTACCGATTCCAAAACAATCCTAATCCCTCAATAATATCGCATGGTAAGGAGTGAGGGCTGCAATATTTGATCATTTTTTATCAGAATAGGGGTAGATATAGGTGGACAAGTCCGGTCGGACTCTAGACCAGCACGAAAGGAGAAGATCCCGGTAGTGTTGATTATACTATTTCATATTCTGAATCTGTAGATATTTTAACTATGTAAATAAAATCCTTGTTACTGTTACTGTTACTGATTTTTGTGGGGGGTGTCATGGCGTCTTGGCTTAAACCAAACGAGAATGTTGTTTATTTATATTGTGGTTGTATTCAGTTGTGTTCTCATTTCCAATTTGCTTAATTCATTTAGTTTACCACTGTTAATAAGCTTGTTTTTACATTATAAATTTGTGCTTTTTGAGCTATCTTGTGCTTTTTCCGCTGTTATTTTGTGCTTTTCCATAAAGATTCGTAATTATAGAAAATGTTGTGTACCGAATTGCCTTGATGTGGACAACAAGATGCATCGCCTGCCCCACCCTACGAATTCACCCGATTTATTTGATATTTGGGCACTTGCTGTTCGTTATCCAAGATTTAATAATAAAACAAGACTACAAATTTATTCCACCTTTGTAGTATGTCATAAACATTTTGAAGAGAAGTATAAAGTAGTTATCTCTCATCGAGGTCTAACACCTGAAGCTTTCCAATGCTATTCCTCCCAGCAGTTCCCGGAAGAGTAGCGGATGGACTTTCCTCAAATAACGTAGAAATTGAATATGTTGATCAAACACCTTCTACTTCAAGTAAAGGTTCGAAGAAGAAGCAGACTAATAATATATGTTGAGCTTCTTTTCGAGAAGGAAAGTTAGTAATCTACTCATTTATTTTATACTTATACTGTGTATTTTCTGTTTCATGACATTTGGGGTTGCAAAGCTGTATCCTAGAAGAAGCAGACTAATAATATATGTTGGACTTCTTTTCGAGAAGGAAAGTTAGTACTCTTACTCATTTATTTTATACTTATTGCCGCGTTTGAGAATCCACATCAGATGCATTTTTTACATCTCCAGCGTTTTTTTATCCACATATATATAAATCGTTACAAAACATAATAAAAGGACAAGAAAGAGAAAAAAAACGTCAATAGGTCAACAGGTATTCAAGCAGTTTTATTTTAAATATTGCGGCGTTTGAAGAACATTTAATATCTTCAGGTAAATTATTAAAAGCCTGTACACCTTTAAAAAACACTGAATTTTGTGTACATTTTTTCGTGGCCTTATAAACTATAAAATTTTTCTTAAGGTAATATTATGTTCATGAACATCCTGATTATAACTTAAAATATTTTGTAAATATACTGGGGAGATTCCTGATTTAATTTTAAATATAAAAAGCAGGGAATAGAATAGCAAATATTTTTTAACAGGCAACCACTGAAGCACATTCAACATGGAATTGATTGGTTCCAATCTGGAACAGCTCAGTATTATCCTCAAACCTCTATTCTGCAAAAAATTGATGGACAGGATAAAGTAATCTGTTTCCTTAGCCGCTCGTTATCTCGACAAGAAAGGAATTTCTCGGCCACTGAAAGAGAGTGTCTTGGCGTTGTGTGGGCCGTGGAGAAACTCCGTCCTTATTTAGAAGCCGTAAGTTTTGAAGGAGTGACTGATTGTGCTAGCTTGAAGTGGCTTCAAAACTTAAAAGATCCAGTCGGTAGATTGGCGAGATGGGCGCTAAAATTACAATACGATTTGCGTATAGTTCATCGAAAAGGTATTGAGCATATTGTGCCGGATGTCCTGTCGAGAGCAGTTCCAGTTATAGATTTGGTAGGTTTGTCAGATTCTGACGATCAGCCTGATCCCTGGTATTCTAAACTTTTGGCTAAAGTGTCAGACGAACCACTTAAATACTCTAATTTTCGGGTTGAACAGGGTAAGTTGTTTAAACATGTTAAGATGGATATCTTAGGTTTAGGGGTTCCTTCTGATTCATGGAAAGTAGTGGTCACTAAATCTCAAAGGCGAGAAATTTTAAGACAAGCTCACGACGAACCGACCTCTGGACACTTTGGGGTGTTTAAAACATGTAAAAGGGTAGCAGAAAAAGAAAACATAGGCAACAGAGTAAAAATTAACTAACGGGTTTCTAGGCGTTGATCAGATACAGATGCAACGTGGGGCCTCTTGTGTGGATTTATAATTGATTAAAAAAAAAAAATTAACGAATAAAAACCAAATACATACCTAAATTTCAATGGTACAAAAGTTGAATTGTATACAAGCTCGAATTAAATCCTCACTTGGAGAGCGTGTTTTAACAATAAATATCCAAAGTATCACTTCGATACAAACTAACCAGCTGTTAGAACACTAGAATGGTCTTATGAAAAATCCCCCAAAGAGCTGAACACAAATTTTTTAAAAATATCACTTGACCACTACTGTAGATGTGTACTCAACAAGATTGTTTCCCAAAAATGTCCCCCGGACATATGGTTGGCCTGTTGGCCCCTACCACTATGCCAGTTGACTTAGAAGAGACCACGTCACTCCTGACAATTCAAAAATTTTGGAAATCTTTACCATCAAAAGATTTATTCTTTAGCTATAATTTAAAGGTTGATGAATAACATTTACCTTATCATAGTAATAACTTACCATGAACCCTACAAATACAATATTTTTAACACAAATACCCTAACTTAACTAATAATTAATATTTTATTCTTAATGCGGACCCAGAATTTGTTCAAATAAATTTGGCAACATCGTGCAGGGAACAGCCAAACCTACGAGACATGTTACACTTTTGCAATCCTTGCAACTCATTCTGGTTGAGCAAATATAGTATAGCGGCACAATAATTAAAATGAGGTAATATTAGAGTATTATAAATTATTATTTTAGCCCATTTTCTGAGATGTGGAGAACAGCGCCTCAAATAGTTTATTTTAAATCGGACACATCTGTCCCATTACATTTACGAATATCGCTATAATAAAGCAAAAATGCAGTTTGTGTGAACAAATCTTAATTTGGCTAACAGTTTTTAATGCGGATAATTTTTACTGTCAAATTTGAATGGCCCCGCGCTTTTCTTCTCTTCTTCTTTTTATTATTTTCTCTTCTTTCATATGGCCTCTTACCAGACAAGGACTTAATTGAAAAAAATCAACCACGTCCGCCAGGTGCCGCTGAAAATTCTATCATCCTTTTTTAACATGGGAGATACCGTTCTAAGAGTAGGTGTTCTGTGGTCTGGCGTGAGCTGCCGTCAAAATAAGATGCATGTTAAATTTTGACCGGTTAGCCGCAGTTTGATCTAAAATACCCCGATTTTATAGTGTTTGTTCTGTCAACAGGGAACGTATTAAGGTAAGTGTTGTTTATATATCCTTAAAGCGTGGACAATATACCAGGTGTCCGCGCGAAAACTTTAAATGGAATTATTTCTGGTGTTTTAAAATATATCGACTTGAAATTTTGGAAGGTCATTAAGGAAGTAGGGGGTAAATTAATAGTGTATAAGATACCACTCCAACGTGATATATGCCGCCCCCAGCCACCCCCGGTTCAAAAGTTTAAATGACACCCTGTATTTTTTTTTACATATTCTGAAAGAGCGTAGTTTTTTTAGTATCTCTATGTGAAAAAATTACTTAATTACATAATGAACTTTGAAAGATATTTACAGCTAAAGGTTCAGATACCAGATATTAAAAAAAGAACTAGTAACCTTGGACAGTAGACAAATTTCGAAATAATTAAAGCAGATAGAAACAAAAAAATCTAATTATCCAAAAAAATATAACTTATCACAAAAAAATACAACTTATCACAAAAAAATACAACTTATCACAAAAATAGGTATTCTTATAGACAACAAAATTTCGCTTTATAAACTAAAGTAAGGACTCATTTTATTTTTTTAGATAAATCAAATGTTCAAAATGTTCACCGTTTACATTTAAACAATAGTACAGTCTATTCTCGAAAGCGTTCCGAATATTTTCAAAGACATGTGGTGTTAAATCTCTACATTCCTCTATGATTCTATTACGCAAATCATCAATGGATTGTGGTGGTGTCCTGTAAACAACAGACTTCAAATGTCCCCATAAAAAGAAATCCAGTGGGGTCAAGTCTGGGGAGCGGCCTGGCCATTCAACAGGACCCCTACGACCTATCCATTGTCCTGGAAAAACGGTATTTAAATATTGCCTTACTTCTAAACAGTAATGAGGGGGAGCTCCGCCTTGCTGAAAGTATATTTGCCCATTGCCTAAAAAACAAACCATAAGTAAGAAAATGGGTGGTAGAAAAAAAGGATCGACGGCGGTTTCAACCTCTAGTCCATATAAGAACATGTTAGAGAAAGAAAAGAAGAAACATGAGGAGGCATTAGAAGCGAAACGTATGAGACTTGATAAAAAGAAAGGACAGGAAGGTAACCAAAGTAAAGGGAAATTTAAGCCAAGTTCAAAAAGTTCTAGGAAATCCAAAGGCAAACAAAAGCTAAAGAGAACAGTTATAGTTGATCAAGATTCCTCAGAAGACGATGAGCAAGTTAATGACACAGAGTGCATATTTTGTGGTGAATCTTATTCAAATTCTGTATCCGTGAGGGCTGGATCAGGTGCGTAGTATGCTTTAACTGGGCTCATGATAAATGTGCCGGAGTCGAAGACGATGATGCTGATGACTTTATATGTGATTTGTGTGCTCAGAAATCTCATTTAAAAAAAAAATTGTTGTTAACTCTTTAGGTATTTTGTAGTTTTTTATTTGTGTCATTTTTTCGTCGAGAAGTTTACATAAATATATTTTTTTTGTAGCCATAAAAAACCTGGTTTTACTTTTATTTTAATATAACGTTGATTATTAGTATTATTTTTTTACGTATCGATTATGTTTCCCTGGGATCGTTTTACCCCTGTCAAGTAATCATTTTACCCCACATAGTAGAGCAAAATGACCCCTTTGTATTATGTCAGATTTTTATGTCATATCTGCAAAAAGTTACAATTTCATTTGTCAAAACAAAACTGGCTAAAATAAATACATTGTGCTAATCGCAGTAAAATTTTCATAATTTTCTTTCGTAATCAGAAGCAGTTACACGTCATCAAACTTTAAGGGGATCATTTTTACTCACTCTCCCCTATTTTTTTGTTTTGTTTTTTAAAGTTTATTTCATTTAATAAAATAATAAAAGTCTGCATCTATTTTTAAAATAGTCATTTTATCTTATCTCTAAATAAATTTTTAAAATTTTGTAAATTTTCGTTAGTCGGTTGTAAAAAAAATATACTGTACAACTTGAGTGGATTATCCATCTTACATATGGTTATCATATCCACTCTTATTGCACAAACTACTATTGTGGATCAATCTTTATTAAAAAATATTAAATTAAAACTCATACTAACATTGCACCAGCCAACTATTATTTTAAAGCTAAAGGGATGAATTAGGGTGGGTTTTTATCCCTATAGTTTTTGTGTACTATTTTTTTGCAAAAATAATTCTTTCCACTTTTTTTACATAAAAATCTAATGTGTCCAAAACATGACTTCCCTGTCTAGTTATTACAAGCTTTTTCTGGTTATTTTGTGCAACCTACTGTATCACACCTGTAAATTTTTAGATATTTTCCACACACATCTTACTCCAAATATTTTTTACATGTATTTAATGCCGACGAAAATACTGAACAACTAAAATTTTACCCTTTTAGTCAAATGTTTTCATTACCGTCTATTTTAAAGATATATAGAACAAAAATTATAGCAAACAACTTTTATTTGAAGAATTTTTTTCTTCAATCGTAAATAGCAGATAAGTATTCGTTAAAGTATAAAAAACGACACCCTATAAAATATATCCCCCCTCCAGAGATGTCTAAAATTTAATCAGCTTACCGCAGGATTTATTATAGCTTCTTCAAGTGTAAATAACATACTGATATGGAAACACCCTGTATGTGAATTCCAACAAATATATAAAATCTCAAATGGGCGGGTTCAAAATATAAAAAAGTAATTTACAATAAGAATTTTGATAATAAAAAACTTAAATTAAAAAATATTCTTCTGTTTTCTGCCCTGGCTACTCTCCTATTGGGTCTGCTTATACTCTCCTGGTTCTTCGGCAACAACTCTACTATCCGTCTCCTCTCACTGCTCTCCTGTCCGTTATTTTAACTCCCGTCTGCTTACCAATTCCATCTTCCAATCTAAATAAAATTTCTTTACCTTTGGTTTTAATTATTCTTCTTTATTTAAACTCAAACGCAGCAATTCTTCTAACAAATTTAATATTTCTTAAACATATTTTAATTTTCAATGTCTAACTATTCAAAATTCCCATCAAACAACATTTATCAAACAAACAAACACACACAAACAAACTTGATAAATTTCAAAATATTTCTAGATTCTCAACCATCCAGCTTTGCTAATTTCAAATTTTGACACTGATAATAACTAATTTTAAAAATTTCGTCATTTGGTGATTTTCCATATCAATATATTTATTTATTGGATACTTTACAAACCCTATAAAAAATAGTAATGTAGAGTTAAGTAACAACAAGAAATTTAAAAATAAAACAAACCTTAATATGTAATGAACTTAATTTAGTAGTCATCAACTTTCTTAAGCTAACATTAAGTAGAAAAACGACCCTTTACAAAGGGATCCGACTATGCCCAAAATCTAATCAACACATAAGAGAATGGATCAAAGCTTTTAAGTTTAAAATGTTTTTCTCTTTCTCCGTTTTTGAGTTTTCTTCAAAATTCTAAACTTACACTATTTCTCAAATATCTCGAATACGGTATAAATCATGTTATAGGACAAAAATTATAGAGAATGGCAAGCAACTTTTATTTGATCAATTTTCTAAAATGTTCGAAGTTTGCACTTTTGGTAAAATTTCTTGAATATCAACCTTTTTAGGAAAATTACGTACCTATAGGATGAAAATTATAGAGAAACACAAGCAATTTTTATTTAAAAAAATTTGTTCTCCAAATGTAAATAACATATATTCCATGGAGTAGAAAAATTACCCCCTATAAAATAACCCCTCCAGATGTTTTGACACTGCCTAAAATGTCATCAACTTAGAGGATAGATCAAACTTTAAGTTTAAAATTTAGTGTTTTTCTCTTTATATGTAAATGATTTATTGAGTATACAGAATACAGACACACATACATCATCGCGAAAATAGTCTAAACGACTTCAGGGAACCCCAAACCAAAAAAAATCCGTTGAAATCTCGAGGTCGAAAAAATCATGATTCCTATACTTTCCTTATCTGTATACAAAGAGGAAAATAAAAAAAAAATATTCTGTCAATACATTAATTCCTTTTTAAATAAAATGCACCCTATAAAATACAAACAATTTTATTATGCATTAAAAAAAATCAGGTGAAATGGAGACAATTCTGGACCACCTTGGAAATATTTTCTATACAAGTAGATCAGAAATTTGATGATCTGTTCCAAAAATGGCATTTTAAAATTAATAATAATAGATGGAATGACACTTTCGATAAACTTAAATTAATTTTACACAAGATGGCTTAAATGGCCTAATTCGACAATGGCGAATAGGTGAAATGTCAACTGACTGCGCGCGATTTTTAACGATTGCTAGTGATTGTTCAGCGACTGCGGGAGATTTCAGGAAGACTGCGTGAGAATTATGAACGACTGCGATGATTTCTTAGCGATTGCCACTGATTTTGATGGGACTGCAGCGATTTTCAATGGGATTGCGGACATTTTGTACATGTATTGTGGGAGTGATTCACCCCTCGGTGTACTGTATTTGTATTTCTATTTTTTTTTGTATATTAGGTTTACACATTTATTTAACAGTTTTTATAACTTGATGTACACGATAATTTTTAGAACCAGGTTGTTTTTACATCCCTTCCATAGAAAAATGAGTTAATGCAAGGTAATTCAGCTTAATGCAGAGTAATGTGAAAGTAATTTAGCGTAATTCATAGTAATATGAAACTACTGCAACGTAATTCAGGACAATGCAGAGTACTACAGCATAATACAGAATACTGTAGCGTAATGCAAATGAATTTGTACCACTAATGCGACTAGTGAATGACCCCGCACATCTACCAGATGCTTTATTTCATTTTTAATAATTTGTCAAATCTTATGTTTACGATTACATTTTGTATGTAAACGGTGTTGTTTTAAAATCCCTAATGTTAATGCCTGACTAAACTAAACGCGCCTTAAGAAGTATAATTTTCGAATTTAAAAATTAAGCTTAGTTCAGCTTTGTTAATCATTTAATAGACACTTACCTTTTTGAGAACGATACTGCTTTCTTCTCTTTTTTATGTTAGTAACATTTGGGTTGTTTTTTAACGTATTTGGTGTCCTTTCATTTTCTTCACTGTCACACAACTCTATCAAACTTTCTTGATATTCAGTATTTTCATTTTTCAAAGTCGGTAAATCACAATGTGTAGTTAAAAGTTCAACTTTAGACTGAATATATTCATCAATATATTCCTTGATATTTCTGGTATCCGTAGCTTTAACTTCACTAATGTCCTCGAGTTCTCTTTTAATAGTTATAGCACAAAATCCCACTTTCTTTCCGGGCGAAGAATCACTATTAATTTTTGGCGGCAAATCCGAACGTTGTTCTATTTTAGCCTCTTCACAATCTATAATTTCTTCTTTAATTTCAACATTTTGTCCAGGAGTATTGGTTTCAAACTCATCAAAAACATCGTCAACATCTTCGTCTTTATAGGTTTGTTCAGAAATAAGATCGGGTTTGTTTTCGAAATTACCTTCACGAATATCTAAACGATCTTCTTGTTCTAGATTCATATTCATCATTAATAGAACAATTAAATAAACGATACTAGTTTACTAATTATTTTGGATATAAATTTTTCTTTTCTTGTTTTTATTATGCACACTAAACGCTAACAAAAATAAAATTGAAAATTGACAAAAGACAGAGCAAACTTCAAACGTCAACTGAAGCCAATGATCTATATAGTTATATAGATTGCGCACCCATCCGCATGTTGTTCTTGGGTCAAAAGAAATCGTAATAGACAGGCGCACAAAAACGTAATAAATTTCAGTAAAAGGTCCTAATGTCATTTTAAAATAGGATTCCTTTATATTTCGGCGCATGCGTACAATTCAAAATTTACTTTTTTATCTCAAAAAAATCCGTCAGTTGGATTGTTCCAGATCTAATTCAAACTGTTTAAGCAGGCGCGATTTAAAGATAGTAATATTTTTAAATTGTGCTCACTGGAAATGTAGAAATTGATTGTGCAAGAAGTAATTTACTAAGAACTGATTCCACCGTTGTGTTAAACGAAGTTTAAAATGACATTTTTACATTACCAATGTCATTTTAATCTCCGTTTAACACAACGGTGGAATCGGCTCTAAGACATTTTTCTTAAATGAATAGTAACAGATATTAGGAAAACGTAAATTTAAACCAAAAACGTAATAAATATATTACGAAAGTAATGACAAGAACAACGCAATGAACTGGAAATACATGTTTATTTGTTATAAATAAATGTTGTTTTATTGTTAAACACTGTTGGTTTTATATTCATATATGTGGTTATCACGTGTTGTCAAGTCTTAAGTGCGTCGTTTTACCCCATGCTACTCTACATTTATTTGCAGAGGTTCTAAACTAAATCGTTGTAAAGGCAGGGTGCATATTCGTAAAGCGCCGACATGTTAGGAAGTCGGAAAAGTCCGATGCGGCGAATTACAAACTCGTAAAATCTCGACGTGTTAGAACTAATACCACAGCTTATACAATACAGCTAAAACACTCTCTTGGCGGCAACGGTTTGCGTCGATTTCGTCGCGCATCGCTTAAGCTCCGCCTTCGGAGGGAAAAGACGGTTTTGGCGTTCAGAATCGTACTTAGGTAAGGTGTTGAGTCCTGCGTATAATTTCGTTGATTGTATAATTTCGTGGAGCCTATAATTTCGTTGATTTTCTTTGAGTTAAAGGTACTGTTATTATTTTGGTGACTCTTTAGCTGTGAGTAGAATGAGTGAAAAAAAAGACATCATTCTGTTTGTGCAGTCAAAAGCTGTTTTAATAGGGTTATACCTGCAAGAAAACATTCTTTAGTTTTCCCAAGGACCCAAACCGATAAGTATCACATTATAAGAAATTTTCATTGTTAAAAATATAATTTATACAGGGTGTTCCATTAGTGCGTTATTTTTTTTTTTTCGGCATCGACATCTGGGTCATTAGCCGATTACAGGTAATGTATAAAGTTCGGTATTGTTTATATTATTCGTTAGATTTCTTGAAAAAGGTTAATTTCCTTTAAAAAATTTATGCATTTTTTTATATAGAAGTTATTTGTTAAACATAGCTCTATATTTTGAGGGAGTGCCAACTCGCGTCTCTTATTTTCATATTTTGGACATTCTATTAATATATGGTCTACTGTAATTGTTGTTCTGCACATGTCGCAGTTTGGTTGGTTTTCGCCACAAAGCATATAAGAGGATGTGTATCTAGTATGGCCTATTCTTAGTCTTGAAAGTATTGCTTGTTCTCTTCGTTGTAAGTATTCTGGTGGAGTCCATGGTTTGGTTGTGTTCTTTACTCGGTTGAGTTTGGATTGATTTTGGCTCCAGTATTCTTGCCATTGTGTAAGTATTTTTTGTTTAAGGTAAGTTTTGAGATCATCTGCTCTAATTGGTATATTTTCAGGTAAATGGTTTAATGCTTCTTTAGCTGCTTTGTCTGCAGACTCATTGCCTGTTATTCCAATGTGGCTTGGAACCCATATAAAAGAAATACTTTTACCTGTCGATTCTAGGTAATGCAATGTTGCATTTATTTGCTTTATCATTGGATCTTGATTGAATTTATTTTGTAGGGCTTGAAGTGAACTAAGGGAGTCAGAGCATATAATATTTACTGTATTATTTCCCAGGTCTATATATTTCAAAGCTTGCCATATGGCATACAATTCCGCTGTATATACTGATGCGACAGATGTTAGGGTCCAAGAATATGATAAGCTTTCAACATATATAGCGCTGCTAGTTCTATCTGTAGTTTTGGAGCCATCAGTGTAGATAATTTGTTTATTTTGATATTTATTTATTATGTTTAAAAATTCTTGTTTAATCATATCTTGAGGTGTTTCTTCTTTTTTATATTTCAAACATTCGTTGTGTAGTTTTGTGTTGTTTAATATCCACGGAGCTATTTCGTATTCTTGATTGCTAAGGATATGCGGGGGTGTCTCGTTAAGGTTTTCCAATAGTTCTCTATATCTTATTCTTGCTGGTCTTGTTATGGTGGATCGTCTGTTGTATATTTCGTCTTCTGATGTATTACTAAATATTTTATGCACAGGGTGATTAGTGCGTTATTGTTCATTATTTTGTTGTAGACACGCAAAAAAGTTTTAAATAAAAGTTATATGGATTTAAAAAATACCTACATATTTTAAAAATATCTTTGGATATACAGGGTGTCACGTTTTTGCCTGGCAAATTAAAATGTATGTTTTTTAAATGGAACACCTTATATTTTATTTTATGATGAAATTATTAACACCCTAAATTATTGTAAAGACGAGTTGCTACAAAAATTTTTTATCAGGTATGTGTGTGGTTACCTTTTAATTAAAGCCTTGCAGATATACTCCTGTGATACCTGTCTTAAATATAATAAAGATCACGTTGAATTATATGATTTTTCTTTTTATTGCTTTTTAAAGGCATATGATAACGCCAGTTCAGATACATTTGGAAATCTGCAACTGTCAAATGATGAATTTGTAGAACTTATATTCAATATTGAAAAGATATTTCAAAATAATTTTGAAGAATTGGCTACAAAAAATGACATTTGTACCACACTTTTAGAATTAATTAACCCAATACCCTTTAGTCATCCATGTTAACGTTTTACAAAAGAATAACCTATTTTAATGTATGTTTAATCTCAATAACTAAAAAATATACTGACAATTAGTTTGACAGAATTGTCATTTATTTAAAATTTTAAAAATAATAGCAGTCGGTTGATCAAAATATGAACGGTGATTGGCGAATTTATTTTTTTTGCAGTGTTCTCACTACCTAGAATGGATATGAAATATATTCGTTCAATTGAAGGCAATAGCATACTTTTTCGTTTTGTAATCTGTGCATGGATATTAGCCAATCTACGAACATACTACAAAACGAAAAAGTAAGCTATTGCGTTCAACTACGAATATATTTCATATCCATTGAGACTGAGAACACTTTAACAAAATTAAATCTACAAATCACAGTTCATATTTTGGTCACCCAACTCCTATTATTTAAAATTTTTTATTTAAGTGACAATTCTGTTAAACTAATTGTCAGTATATATTTTAGTTATTGATATTAAATATACATTAAAATTTTTGTGTAGACTCGATAAATAATAGCATTTTTATTTTTATTGTGTCCACATTTAAAAAAAAAGAAATTTTAATCAAACTACATGATACTAATTTAATTACGAGTATTAAAACTAAAGTCCTGAAAGTTTCGGTGAAGATGAGGATAGAACATCTGCCTTCCACGCGAAAAGCCCGGGATCGAATCTAGGCCAAGGACTAATTAATTTTCATGTTTATTTTATTTTATAAATTAGTCAACTTTATAAATTATTTTAAAATTAGTTATTTTGTCTAAATAACCTAAAATAATTTTTTAAATTTGTAGATTTTCGTTAGTGGGTCGTAGAAAAAATATACTGACCACATCGAGTGGATTGTTCATATCACAATCAGACGATTGAGTACTCCGCCTACGACGTCGTGCTCAAACTTCGTCTTTGTGTGATATGGCTATCATGTCCACCCTTGTTGAACAAACTACTATTTATTTGTTTTCTTGGTTTAAGTTTTACATCAAAAATAGGAACTAAATTAATTTACTTTTCAAGTTTTCTTGTAAAAATCGATATTACTTTCTCCAAGTACAAATTTAGTACCTACCTAAAATAAGTATTAATTATGTAATTTCGTGTAATATTGTAATTCAAATTTCACATTACTATAAAGTTTCAAAATTCCCTACTTCGGTATGGTCAGATAAAAATTGAATATATTATATTAATAAAAACTGTCAAAGTATTACTTCTACAAATCTGTATTTCAATTAATAAGAATACATCTAAATATAACCAATATTGTTAAAATAAAAGCACAAATTCTTTATAATTCCAAAATACCATAGAGTTCCCAGACCTCAGTCGAAGCATTCGTTTATCTAGGTATTAACCCTTTGCACGAAGAGTAACACTTGCCAGACACACGGGGTACCACTTGATTTGCATCCACGAGCGTGATAAAATTCTTTAACAATTGAAGCCCTTGGTGTAAGAAGGATCCAAGCCACAATTTGTCGTGAAGTGACTGTCTTAGCTCAAAACATTTGTTAACGAGGATTTTACTAGCGACATACAAATTATTTTACCTCTAATCCGAAAGATGTGCTATTTTTCGTAATATTTATATTTTAATAATTTTTTTAATTATATTTGACAGATTTAAAACAAATTAAAAATTTAATTTCCCAAAACTTACTTAATATGGCATGTAACCAACCTTATTACGTGCCAAGGTTTTCAATTTTTTCAATAATAAAAAAATTGTTTAATCCGGGCCCGACTTTTCCCTCGAATCTAACAGAGATAGCACCATTCCGTCTTGCTTGGTTGGTTCTCGACCGCCAGATCAAAGACGCCGACACGGAGTTGTGGAGCTGTATTGTATAAGCTGTGCTAATACGTTGGCGATTTATGAAACAAGAAATGTTTGTTTAATGGACATTAATCATCACTCATCAGAGACAATTATTTTAGTTTCGTTTCCTTTTTTTATTGCCCATAGTCTGAATAAAAGAGGAATCAAGTAAAAGTGGGGATGTAACGTCACATTCCACAGGCATACTTTGCAAAATAAGTTTCTGTAATATAAATAAAATTACGGTATATAAAATGGTATACATGTACTTCGTAGATTAAATTTTGAATTAAAAGTTATATTATTTACAAAAAATAAAATTAAACTTTATGCTTCTAACAAAATTGTTGCACGTTAACATTGAACGAATTAAATTTAACCAATAAATAACAAGAAGGATTATATGTTGTAAATGAGATTAAACGTTTTTTAATATCTTGGCATTAAAAGTAACACTTCAGTACCTAAAATCAAAAACTACTGGTATCATTACCATTGCCTTTTCTGGGGTATATTATTAAAGGGTCTATTAAGTTTTCTATTGCTATATCCACTTTCCAAACAAAATTTTCCACCTTTTTAACATGATCAATGCATTTCCTCCACTGTTCTCCATTTACCCCTGAAACTGCATTCAAAAATAAATTTCGCACATCAAGTAATTAAAAATAAAGTTACGAAAGCACCTCATTCGTTGGCCACATGTGTTAAAAATATTGTGGGATTAGAAGGAGATAATAGGGCTTTTCATCACAATATTTTTTTGTGCGCATGCGTCAGTATCAGCCATCTTTTTCGTACTGTTTTTTTGTAAACAAACATGTTAAAATATCCACGTGAAAAAATTATAATCGATAAATATTAATTTTAAGTGTATTCGTTTTAAAAATGGGATAAAAAAAGTAAAGTAATAAGTGTCTTAATTGAAAAATCAATTTTTGTAATCAATTAACTATGTTATGTTTACGGAAACGAAAAACTAAACGGTATTGTTATGAGTATGTAAAAGTGACACACGATATAAATTATTATTTTTTAAAAAGACTTGCCTGCAATATCGTAAAAAAACTATCGAATCATTAGGCAAAATACATATTATACCTGTTCAAAATGAGCATTATGAGTGAAAAAATGTGCTCAAAGTGACAAAGGTTTTCGATCGATTGATGGATGATGTTACTAAAGATATTTGTATTTGTTCACTAAATTTTCATGGAGAAAGTGGTAACAGAAGAAAATCCTTGTCTGGTATTACACAATATTTTTTAATATTAAATACTACTTCGGTATACTCAGTAATATTATTAAAAATGTCATGTTGATCCTTAAAATTTTAAATAATTTATCTTATTAATTATACTCGTGATTATCTTTCATGTTAAAGTGTTTTTGCAATTATTAATAGTTGGTTGGCATAATTAATTAGAAGAGAGTTATAAATATTGTTTGTTTTCATTAATTTTTACACAGATAATATGTATTGAAACCTACACCACACTTTTTTCCTTGTTCCGAAACTCCACGTCACTTCAAGGCCCTTTTTAATTGCTCAAAACTATGTGCTTCCACAGAGTTTTAAAAATGTAAATCACCATCAACGATTTTTTCTAATGCTTGATTTGTGTGTAGAGATAATATTGCTTTTCCAGCCATTGTTGATCAAAACAGTACGAAACTTTTGAATTTGCGCTATTTCGACATGGCGGCTGCGCTTGCGCTCATCACATGATGAAAAGGCCTATTAAAAAAAATTAAACTTTGTAACGGTTAAATCCGTTTTCGTTATTTGACCCAGACCCGTTCTCGTTATTTTGAAACCAACATCTCTACACAAACGTCAACTGCCGTTTATGCCTTGTGTCAAAACTTGGATTGTTTGTCATTTTCGATCTATCTCTGTCAAAAGCAAGTTGATTATAGAATTTTAATTATCTATTATCTTAGACATCCGATGTACTAATTACCTTAAATCTTTTTAATGGCCATCTGATTTTAAAAAGGTAAGTTTCCTACCGATATTTTGTTGAAAATATATATTTAGTACCTACAAGAAATGTCAAATTTGAAACATGACCTCAACACATTGAAAAACATAAGACATCACATGTTTTATATAAGTTCATATATTATTTTGTTTGAAATAGATAATATGCTTTACTATATTTATATATGTTAAATAAGACTTCTTTTCCTTTTATTAAATCCTAGTCTCTGTGTAACTATTCAAATAATAGTGGTGCCTGTAAACATAACGGACACACGAATTTCGAAAAATTTTTTTAACTAAAAAATAGTACTAACTGTATATATGAAATAACAAAAAAAAATTTGCGGGTTACGCATAAATAACAGAGAAATTTGAATTTTAACCTTCAGATTTTGGTGTTTCTAACCTAACATTTTTTCAATTTTCGTGTAATGTATGTGCATGGTTATCAAGAATTTCAATTTTTAACAAAACCCAGATTAATAATTGACAGAATTCAATAGGTATTTTTATGAATCGAATACTTACATGTTTGATTTTACTGTCTGCTTTAATCTCATCTCACGTAATTATAGTTACTTATGAAAAATATTTGGTAACTATTGCGAAGACGCCTTTTTCTTAAAAATACAATTTTTTTTACGAAACTTACATTTTAGGCTTTAGGAAGGAGCGTATTTTTCAAATATACCACCGGAAACCCCATAATTTAACGTTTATAAAAATAAATTGCATTTAAAGGCTTACGAGGATCATTAACTGATCATTTATGTAAACTTATTCATTAGAATTTAGAATTATATCTGTCAATTCAAATATTTGCGGTGTTGCCAAGTGTAATTAAAATCAACGAAAAAGAATTTACCCTATTTTTTAAATAGCATTTCCATACACTTTAAAAAGCATTTCTTTAATTTATTTAACCATTTTGATTGAATTGTTGTGGTACATAATAAATAATATTACATCATCTATAAAGTAATAAACAAGTACTTTTCGAAAATTTTTAAACATAATTTTATTATCACTTTATATTAGGCATTCCAAACAAAACTTCTACCCGTTTAAAATGACAGGCCACTGACAGGTTATAATAATATGGCAGCACTGTGGGCCTGTTGATTTGATAGGATCAATGTTATAGACAGTTATATAGATTGATCATCAATGTATTTCAAAATAAACATATGCTTATGCCTTAAAGTAAAAATGTAGGAAATTATACTTGTGTGTGTGTGAATTCGAGAACTATGGCTGCGGAATCTGAATCCATTTGCCAACTGAAATTATACTTTTAATATATTCTAAGGTTGAAAATTGGTTTTAAAACACATTTTTCCTAAATCGATTCAAATTAATGGAGACTTGCCAGCACTGATCTGTATTATTTTACTGGATAGGATATAGCCCCCTAAAAAACGTTCCGAAAAATTGGCCGATTTAGGCAAATAATATGGCGGACCGGATGTTATTTAACGTAACCTCTATTTCCATTTGTCATTACATTTGTCATTTAATTGTGTCAACAAGCTACGATGAGATGTTTTTATTGTGGAAAACAAAGTAAAAAGAGTATGAAATAAACAATAAACGTTCATTCCTGAAGACACAATATGATTCACGTTTCCATTTTTATATTTTCTTTCATAAAAAATCAAATCATGGGTGAAATTTCCCGAAGGACATCGCCCGCAAAAGGAATAGAAGAAGAATAAGAAGAAAAACTAATCAAATTATAGGTTAGGTATGTCAAATTATCCCAAATTTCAGTTCTGTGAACCCACCATAATTTGCCCAAATCGGCCAGAATTTTTGCACTTCCGGTCTCCTTGGTGGAACGATTTTTTAGTATGTTAAATATAGCCTATATCCTATCCAGTAAAATAACACAGATCAGTGCTCGCAAAAAACACGCTTTGAGCAATCTATATAACTATATATGTATCATCGACTCCGTCAATGACAACAGGCCCACAGGATTGCCATATCTAAACTTTGATTTATTTTATAAATTTTTTATCCAAAATACTTTTTGTAAACCTATCATAATTCAAACAAATTAAAAAGTTCATTGACACACCTACGCCATAAAAGCACGCTCGCCCTCCTACGTACTAACAATCTTAGAAGCGATCGTGTTTGGTCATTGTTTCGTAAGAGCACGCTTCGCTGGTAGCACCTGCTAACCACTAAAGGAGCAAGCGAGCGAAGCGAGCGCCCTTTTTGCACCTGTATCATAAGAGCACGAATCGCTCGTCCTACCCACTTTCTAACTACTAAAAAGCAAGCGAGCGAAGCGAGCGCGCCCGGCCGACGTTTCGAAATTCGCCGCGAATTTCGAAACGTCGGCCGGGCGCGCCCTTTTTGCACCTGTACCATAAGAGCACGAATCGCTCGTCCTACCTACTTTCTAATTACTAAAAAGCAAGCGAGCGAAGCGAGCGCGCCCGGCCGACGTTTCGAAATTCACCGCGAATTTCGAAACGTCGGCCGGGCGCGCCCTTTTTGCACCTGTACCATAAGAGCACGAATCGTTAGTCCTACCCATTTCTTAACTACTACAGAAGCAAGCGAGCGAAGTGAGCGCGCCCGGCCGACGTTTCGAAATTCGCGCGAATTTCGAAACGTCGGCCGGGCGCGCCCTTTTTGCACCTGTATCATAAGAGCACGAATCGCTCGTCCTACCCACTTCCTAACTACTACAGAAGCAAGCGAGCGAAGCGAGCGCACCCGGCCGACATTTCGAAACGTCGGCCGGGCGCGCCCTTTTTGCACCTGTACCATAAGAGGACGAATCGCTCGTCCTACCCACTTTCTAACTACCACAGAAGCAAGCGAGCGAAGCGAGCGCGCCCGGCCGACGTTTCGAAATTCGCGCGAATTTCGAAACGTCGGCCGGGCGCGCCCTTTTTGCACCTGTACCATAAGAGCACGAATCGCTCGTCCTACCCACTTCCTAACTACTACAGAAGCAAGCGAGCGAAGCGAGCGCGCCCGGCCGACTTATCGAAATTTGCCGCGAATTTCGAAACGTCGGCCGGGCGCGCCCTTTTTGCACCTGTACCATAAGAGCACGAATCGCTCGTTCTACCCACTTCCCAACTACCACAGAAGCAAGCGAGCGAAGCGAGCGCGCCCGGCGTGCAAAAAGGGCGCGCCCGGCCGACGTTTCGAAATTCGCGCGAATTTCGAAACGTCGGCCTGGCGCGCTCGCTTGCTTCTGTGGTAGTTAAGAAGTGGGTAGGACGAACAATTCGTGCTCTTATGGTACAGGTGCAAAAAGGGCGCGCCCGGCCGACGTTTCGAAATTCGCGGCGAATTTCGAAACGTCGGCCGGGCGCGCTCGCTTCGCTCGCTTGCTTCTGTAGTAGTTAGAAAGTGGGTAGGACGAGTGATTTGTGCTCTTATGATACAGGTGCAAAAAGGGCGCTCGCTTCGCTCGCGTGCTCCTTTAGTGGTTAGCAGGTGCTACCAGCGAAGCGTGCTCTTACGGTGTAGGTGTAAAAAGGGCATTTGCGAATTTCGAAACAATAACCAAACTCGATCGCTTCTAAGATAGTTAGGACGTAGGAGGACGAGCGTGCTTTTATGGAGTAGGTGTGTCAATGAACTTTTTAATTTTTTTGAATTATGATAGGTTTACAAAAAGTATTTTGGATAAAAAATGTATAAAATAAATCAAAGTTTAGATATGGCAATCCGGTGGGCATGTTGTCATTGACGGAGTCGATGATACATGCGAGCGGCCATATTGCCTGGCAAGCACTGATCTGTATTATTTTACTGGATAGGATATATTTAACATACTAAAAAATCGTTCCACCAAGGAGACCGGAAGTGCAAAAATGCTGGCCGATTTGGGCAAATTATGGTGGGTTCACAGAACTGAAATTTGGGGTAATTTGACATACCTAACCTATAATTTGATTAGTTTTTCTTCTTATTCTTCTTCTATTCCTTTTGCGGGCGATGTCCTTCGGGAAATTTCACCCTTGATTTGATTTTTTATGAAAGAAAATTTAAAAATGAAAACGTGAATCATATTGTGTCTTCAGGAATGAACGTTTATTGTTTATTTCATACTCTTTTTACTTTGTTTTCCACAATAAAAACATCTCATCGTAGCTTGTTGACACAATTAAATGAGAAATGTAATGACAAATGGAAATAGAGGTTACGTTAAATAACATCCGGGGTCCGCCATATTATTTGCCCAAATCGGCCAATTTTTCGGAACGTTTTTTAGGGGGCTATATTATATCCTATCCAGTAAAACAAAACAGATCAGTGCTGGCAAGTCTCCATTAAGTATAAGGGGTTAAAAAAAGGTCCTTTATTTCTCACAAGTCAATTTTAATTGGCGACCGGTTTCGAATCTATTACTTCATCATCAGGCACACCTAAATGGAATGTCAAGGAGTCAGTTGTAATAAAAGTATGAACGGACATTAACATATACAAAATAACAGAAAAAACACAAAAGAAAATTAAACAATGACCTTGACTCACCTTGACTATTTCCATAAAGGAAGTGCTACATAAAGTTTAACAAACGAGTTAAAAAAGTCATGTAATACCTACAATAGTATTTTTTAAAAAATATTTTTAGGTTAGGTTAAACCGCGAGATGTCTGATTGAATAAATTAATAATTAAAACACATGTAAGACAATTATTAACTAAACAACACAAAATAATAAATAAAAAGTCTCCATTAATTTGAATCGATTTAGGAAAAATGTGTTTTGAAACCAATTTCCAACCTTGAAATATATTAAAAGTATAATTTCCTACATTTTTACTTTAAGGCATAAGCATATGTTTATTTTGAAATACATGGATGATCAATCTATATAACTGTCTATAACATTGATCCTATCAAATCAACAGGCCCACAGTGCTGCCATATTATTATAACCTGTCAGTGGCCTGTCATTTTAAACGGGTAGCCATTTTGTTTGGAATGCCTAATATAAAGTGATAATAAAATTATGTTTAAAATTTTTCGAAAAGTACTTGTTTATTACTTTATAGATGATGTAATATTATTATTTATTATGTACCACAACAATTCAATCAAAATGGTTAAATAAATCGTCAGATGTGACTGAAAATAAATTAAAGAAATGCTTTTTAAAGTGTATGGAAATGCTATTTAAAAAATAGGGTAATTTCTTTTTCGTTGATTTTAATTACACTTGGCAACACCGCAAATATTTGAATTGACAGATATAATTCTAAATTCTAATGAATAAGTTTACATAAATGATCAGTTAATGATCCTCGTAAGCCTTTAAATGCAATTTATTTTTATAAACGTTAAATTATGGGGTTTCCGGTGGTATATTTGAAAAATACGCTTCTTTCTAAAGCCTAAAATGTAAGTTTCGTAAAAAAAATTGTATTTTTAAGAAAAGAGCGTCTTCGCAATAGTTACCAAATATTTTTCATAAGTGAGATGAGATTAAAGCAGACAGTAAAATCAAACATGTAAGTATTCGATTCATAAAAATACCTATTGGATTCTGTCAATTATTAATCTGGGTTTTGTTAAAAATTGAAATTCTTGATAACCATGCACATACATTACACGAAAATTGAAAAAATGTTAGGTTAGAAACACCAAAATCTGCAGGTTAAAATTCAAATTTCTCTGTTATTTATGCGTAACCCGCAAATTTTTTTTTTTTTATTTCATATATACAGTTAGTACTATTTTTTAGTTAAAATTTTTTTTCGAAATTCGTGTGTCCGTTATGTTTACAGGCACCATAATAGTTTAATTTGTTCATTTGATAGTAAAAAGCATATTATCTGTTTCTAGATACTCTTTCCGGCTTCCTTCTTTATATTTTTACCTTTTACCTTGTAGCCTTGCTATATATAGATGGTCTTATGGTCTTAAAGAAATCCTAGAAGTTATATATATATATATATATATATATTTATCCAACCGACGTTAGTAGTCCAACGATATTCATCAGACAACCTTAGACCCTCTAGAAATAATAGGTTATTTGAAATATATAATTTAAAATTTCGTTAATTATCAATTTACAATCACAAGCAACAATAGAGGGGTAAACAAAACTAAAGTTAAATATTTTTGACATAATTAACAATCGTTAAGAGGTCCGACATATCCAACAGTCCTTTCAGTCAAATAAATACAAAATGTAAGTACTTCACCGACCTTACCAGACCACGCGCCGTTGCCAATTGGTAAGTAGGTACGCGGGATTGAAAACACATTTCAACATATTGCATGAGTATATCTTTGGCATTCAGCGATAAAACATGTATCGTGGAAAATTGCTAGTAAGACTCGTCAGATAGTTTGATATGACTGAGAGAAATTATGAAAATGTTTTGATTTTTTCCGTATTTCTTGTAAATTTTTAAGTCATTAGTTTTATTATTATTTATTTTATTTACAAGTCTGTGTAAATCTAAAGTTTTGCATAAAATCGTTTTGGGCAAAGGATTTTTCATGTTTATTTTTATAATATTTAAATGATAAAGAAGGCAGCAAAGCACCTAGGTAATTATACTCTTTACATAGTAGTGAAGAGTATTTAGGTTTACTTTAGAGAAATCAAAATTTTTATTATTGATCCAAATTAATTTTTTTTACGATAGTCAAGAACGAAAATTTTCAGGAAAAATAAGCTTTATAAGAAGACAAGCCTATTGTTTAAAAAAAAAAATTAATCAAAAATTGGGGTAAAGGGCGCTTGAGATATTAAAAAACTGAAAATGAAACAACTTAAAATTTTCAGAAAAATGTGTGTGCGTGCGTGCGTGCGTGTGTTTGGGTCTGTGTTTGAGTTGAAGTTGGAGTTGGAGGTGGAGTTGGATGTGGAGTTGGAGGTGGAGTTACGGTTGGAGTTTTTTATTTATAATAAAGAAAAAAGTGAGTGAGTAATGAGAAAAAAGTGTCCCGTTTAAAAATGAGATTTTTATACCTCCTAGATTATAGCTATTTTTGTACCTACATCTACAGATTCTTCAATGTTTGCCAGAAGATAGGCCAACAGAAAAAGTTTACCACTATCTGCAAAATGTTTCTAAAGCTGCTACTAAAACAAACTTGGAAAATATTGATCCTTATGAATTTGAAGATGAAGAAATTCATGACTTTGGAAATGTGAGTTGCACAATTTCAAAACCAGATATAGTGTACGAGTTTTCTCCCGAAAATGAATAATTTTTCGAAAAGAACATTTCAGATAAATACGAACTTAATAGAGATTTATATATAGAGAATAAAAACAAAATTTTATTTTGGAAGACGTTGTTTTATCTAAACCAGTAAACTGTGAGTCAAATACCGTTAAGAAATTTAACTTGATTAAAATTGATCCTTATGAATTTGAAAATGAAAAAATTCATGATCTTGATAATGTCAGTTGCACAGTTTCAAAACCAGATACAGTGTACGATTGTTCTCTCGAAAATGAACAACTTTTCGAAAAGAACGTTTTAAATAAATACGAACTTAATAGAGATTCATATAAAGAGAATAAAATCGTGATTTTGGAAGACATTGTTTTATCTAAGCCAGTAAACTATGAGTCAAATACCGTTAAGAAATTGAACATTGATTCTAAAGGGACCAATTCGCAAATGTCTAACTACAGTAACTCAGATACTGATTATTTGCCACCAACAAATTCATCAAATTCTTCTTTAAAAGAGAGTAGTGATGATGCCAATTTCTTATTAGTCAATAAAAATACTGAAGAAAATAATTCGATGTATGCCAGAGATATAACAACTTCTACTTCTCAGGTAATTTTTTAATATTTTTAAGCGGGATAGGGCTAGCGGAACAAAGACATTTTAGTCTTGTGTTAAATCTATCAATCAATTGATTTTACCTACCAAATAGTATTTAAAACAAAATATAAAAGTTAAAATAGGTTTTTTCTCCGATCGCCCTTAAATCTTAATTTTAGTGACATTTCTCGATCATTTAAATAACACTTTTAATGCCTAGGCATTAAAAATCATTTTTACTGCCCAGGCATTAAAATTCTATTTTTGAAGCTATGCTTGTGGGGTGGGGGAGGTAGGTTTTTGACCATTTTTTAACATTTTTATAATTTTTTTTTTATTTTTTTTATTTTTTTCAGTTTTTTTTTTATTTTTTAAATTTTTTTTATTTTTTTCAGTTTTTTTTTTTATTTTTTAAATTTTTTATTTACCCATTTTTTTTTTTTTAATTTTTAGCCTTATAAGCTCCTATATGTGTATTTAATCAAAAATCATAAAATACGATTAGAAAAAATAATACTAAAAATAAGTGAGTTATATCCGTTATACTTAAAACGGATTTTTATTTTTTTAAACACACAGTATAAATAATCGAAGAAAAAATTATGTTTCACATGGCAGAGAAACAGATCTACTGCCTTGGCTAGTTTCATTGCTTCGGCTTCACCGCGGCAGTAAATCTGTTACTTCTCTGTCTAGTTAAACAAATAACTATTTTTATTAAATCTTTAACTGGTATTAGAGAGTAGTTTGCAAAAAAAAAAAATTAAAAACACCCAAATTTGACGGGTATCTTATGTATAGAATCCAAGTAGTGCATAATAAATGAAACAGTTATTGTAAAATATCAAAAACTGTTTCGAGCGAACACACATGAAATACGGTATAATAGTTTAATAAGGCTATAGTTAGTTTACTCAAACATTTTTTGATTATTAACAAACAATGAAAATATTATTTTCCTAGATCTATTTTAATATAAATATATATAGAGGGTCAATTTAAAAACTTACAATGGGCAATATCTCCCGAACCAAAGAAAATATAAAAATTGCTTGAAACAGGGTAATTTTTATTCCATCCTTATCAGTCATACGTAATCTCCTTTCCTTTGTCACCCTATTAAATTTTTATAAAAAAAATTTAAAGTTTAGCTATCTTTATTATCAAAGTTCCTATTTATATCTTAGTATTTAATAATATACTGCTAATATTTCTTAATTTATAGGCCACTACTCCTCTTAAATCGTAATAGATATATAAGAATTGAACGACTATAATCTTACTTTTTTATATTATACTTTATATATTTTCTGGCAAAATCACTTTTTTAGTATTAAATCTCATTATTAAAATAATTAACACATATTTTTTTATATTATTACGCAAATACTACTTTTTTCAGTGGAGTAGTAGTTTATAAATATCAAGAGTACCATATTCTCGAAAAACACAGGAAACTGGATTATTTTAACGTTTTAATTTACACTAATTGGGCATATACATCTAGTCAAAGAATACTTACCAAATTTCAACATTGACCGAAAATGTATACAGTGTGGCTCATATTACGGGCGTAAAATTAAATAATATTTTAAAACCTTCCTTATAACTAGACGAATAGAAATTAAGAGCTGAAATTTGGCAGAGCTTTTCACCCTTTCATAAAAGAGGTGTAGGAGCATGGATTTTAAAAACACTCTATTTTTAGTACGATTTTAAATGATTTGCTTATCTGTATTTTAAATGTAGTAAAACCAAGGAAATCGTATTAAAAATAAAGCGATTTCAAAACCCATGCACCCATACCTCAATAATGAATGAAAAGCTCTGCTAAATTTCAGCTCTAAATTTCTATTTGTCTGGTTACAGGATTTTTTAAATATTATTTAATGTTACGTCCGTAATATGAGCCACACTGTATACAATTTTGGCCAGTGTTGAAATTTGGTAAGATTTTTCTGACTAAATGTATATGACCCATCAGTGTAAATTAAAATCTTTAAATAATCCAATTTTAAGCTTTTCTGTTTCTTTTTTCGAGAATAAGGTACTATACTATACTCTTAAATAAGATTCAGATAACTTTCCTTTCAAAGTAATAAAAACTAATTTATTTCAAATATTATTTTATATAAAATGACCATTAGTTATATTTAAAATCCTTCAAATAAAAGTGTCATTTGATTTGTATAAAGTTTTAAATAGGGTCTAAAAACGTATTGGGGCCATATCGGGCTAAATTATATACACAACGCATCTACAAAAATTAAACAATATCTTGAACAGAAATAAAATGTTAAGTTTACAACGTTGCCATTATTTGGGTCTGAAATAGTCAGCAGAACATGTTCACATGATATACAATATACAGCTGCGATTCATGCTCCCTCTACAGAACAGACTGGAGAACTAAGTTTGTATAAAATGTCTCATAAAACCGTTTTATGGGTCCAAAAAAAAATGTTCCCTCCAATTTTAAAATGTTAAGGGGGTCAAGAGAAGTCGATTAACAAGGAAAACGTTGAGAGACCATTTTGTGGGTCTGAAAACGTCACTTTTGGACTGGTAACGCAGGTATAATGTACCATTTTGGGTCTGTATAAGCGGTTAAATAAATATATATATATATATATATATATATATATATATATATATATATATATATGGTTTCAGTAGATTTAGATGGTTCTATAGAAACTAAATCGAGGATTCAATAGTAGCTGTGTCTGCATGAATTTTGGAAGAACGTACAAGCTGCTTGTTGGGAAATTCAGAAGAACGTAGAATACATCAAGAAGTTAGTTCAACCACCGAGAGGAGTTAACAAGATTTAACACTACCTAGTAAATTCTCACAAGAAGGCCTCTACACTCTCTACAGTCACTCTTTAACTGTTTCCTGTGTACCTCCAGATAAGTTTGATTAAATCATTTAAATTTGAATAATTAAGTCTCTGTGAATTAGAATTTGTCGCTACCTTATTTAATTATAATATCATAAAGATCAGTGATTTTCTATATTTTCATCAATGATCGATTGTCAAGTTTAGAAAGTTTTAAATATAGTGGCGTCCAATATTCTCTTTCAAAGTCATATGAGTTGTTTAATAACCTAACCCACTCCCTCAAATCGTAGAGCTTAAAACGCTATAAAAATTGATAAAATAACAAGATCACATTACAACTTAATCAAAAAAGCAGTACTTAGGTACATTAAATTTTCGGTAATCCTGCTATTTACGGGGCCGCATGTTGCGCATGCGTCGGCATACTTACGTTATTAATTCTTTTTTTGAATTTTGGGGACAAGGAAAGTCGGTGTTTCACGAAAAAAATACGTCAAAATATTTTATAATAATAAGATATTTTTGTGAATTTCCACCAAACATTCTCCTTGTCCTCAAAATTATACTTCGCTTCTAGTGAACACAAGGATGGCGCATGCCCAATCCGCGACAACGTAAACTGCAGGTTTAGCACATTTCCTTTTACCTAAAAATATTTACTTACTGTATTTACTTTCGTTAAATGTACAATTGACCTTTTTAAATTTAAACTACCAAATTTTCCTAATTATGTGCAGTATTAAACTACTCGTAATATACCTATCCTAATAGTATCTAATTGTACATTAATGCATAAATAATTCGTATTCGTTAATCGCCGACGTATTAGTTCTAACACGTCGAGATTTTACGAGGCTGTTGTTCTGGATACCGAACTGATCCGAGTATCTAATATGTCGGCGATTTACGAATATGCATGCAGGGCTGTTAGATTCAGTACGTTTGTACTGAATTCAGTACTTTTTCAATTTTTTCAGTACACCAATGTTACGTTGTTGGTTTTAGTACGTTTTTTTAAATAGTAAAATTAGTACCACTTTCAGTATTATTTGGACATTAGAGAGTTATTGCAAGTTCACTTAAGGTCAGTCACTATTAGTGCCGCTCTTATTTTGACATCTGAGCATGCGCAGATCACTAACTTTAATAAAGATTGTGCCTATCCTTAATAGAGAGATATTGCAAATAAATTCTATAATAGTACCTAATATTAAAGAGGCATTATAAATTATAATTTTAGAAGGTTTAAATGACGAGCGCATCCGAAAGCTATAAAGTCGCCACTACCTGCTGCCCTTAAACATCCACAATTAAGGACAGGCACAATCCTTAATAAAGTCAGTTTTAGAACATAAACATCTGTGCATGCTTAGATGTCAAAATAAGAGCGGCACTAATAGTGACTGACCCTAAGTGAACTTGCAATAACTCTCTTTTAAGGACAGGCACAATCTTTGTTAAATTAAGTGATCTACGCATGCTCAGATGTCAAAATAAGAGCGGCACTAATAGTGACTGACCCTAAGTGAACTTGCAATAACTCTCTATTTATGTTCTAAAACTGACTTTATTAAGGATTGTACCCACAAAGCACATATAGGTTCCACGTGAATGACCAAGGTCAAAACCGACAACTGACATTTTTTATGCTATTTGCTCCAAACTCTAGATGGGGCTACTGGTGAAATTATGATTTTTTACTCCATTTTTAAGCTTTATGGGAGAACAAATTAACCAAAGACTCCAAAGATTTGACGTGTATTTATTTATGTTCTTGGTTAGTCTCATTTTTCCGTCTGATTTTAATGATTTTTTGTTGGCTTTGGCTTTCTGTTTATAATTTCGTCTTAGTTAATTACAAAATTGTGATGTTTTGCTTTTCTATTTCCTACGGTGTTTTGCAATAATTTTGGTGCTACGTTGAAAACTTGGAGAAAAACTATATTGATTCACCATGCATCTGCATCATAAAAAGACAAACGGGTACAACAACTAATTGATAATCAATTTATCACTGGACTAGATTCCGAAATCATTTTTCACATAAGAGAGTAATACCACCATCTGTATTTGGAAGGAAAATACCTATTTATCATTGAATGAATAGTTAAAAGGATTCACCTTTTAATAAAATACCTATATTACATTTGTCCTCTGTTAAAAAAACATTTATAAAATATATAACTTTAGTGTTAATAAAATGTAATATCCTAGTCTCTACTTCTCATTTAAATTATTGATAGGTATTTTAAAGATTTGAGATTATATATCTATTTGCTCCAAGTAAGTATTCGTTAAATATGTATTATTATTTGTTTTTATTTTTATCTAATAATATTTATTTAAGTTATTAATAAACATATTTTAAGAATGTTCTCTTTTATTATTTATTGATATATCTTATATTTATTTAATAATAATATGTAGAACCAACTCTCCACATCAGACCCCTTATAACAAATTATTTCCTCAAATTTGATATAATCGACCTAAATTATTTTGTAAAATAAAAGTTTCGAACTTACTAGTTCCATACTTTATTTTATAAAATAATTTATGTGGAAATCATTTAAAATTTAATTTAAAACTACTACCTACTCCTAAAAATTACAATTTGAATTTACCGCCATCTGTCAATTGTCATTTTAGTTACAGCTCCAAACACAAGGTGGCGCTAATTTGGTTTAAAAGTTTAACATTGGCGTGGGGTCTCTAGAAGATACGTGCTTTGTGATTGTGCCTGTCCTTAATTATGGATGTTTAAGGGCAGCAGGTAGTGCCGACTTCATAGTTTTCGGATGCGCTCAACGACATTCGTATTCGTTAGAAGTTTTTTAATATTAAATATTTAATATTATAGACAACAAAAAAGATGAACTATAATTTAAAGTTCAGTTATAGAAATTTGCAATATCTCTCTATTAAGGACAGGCACAATCTTTATTAAAGTTCAGCTCAGATGTCAAAATAAGAGCGGCACTAATAGTGACTTGCAATAACTCTCTATTGACATATTTTGGGGTCTATTCTGTAACAATTCCTTTATATTTTAACGGCCGTTAAAATATTGGCGGCCTTTAAAAATATTTTCGTATTCGTTAATTTACTTGTCATTATTTAAACAGATTTCTTTAAGATGGTCCTCTAATGTATTTTAAAGATCCGTTTAAATAATGACAGAAGTAAAGAAGAACTATTTTTAAAGGCCGTTAAATATAAAGGAATTGTTACAGAATATACCCCTATTTAAGGACTTTGTTTATCATTGTTTTCTTAACCTTATATAATTTCATATTTCACAGATTTTCAATTCTGTTTTTATATTTGAAACAAGAAATGTCTGGCCCGGGTATAGTCAAGTATTCTTGAGCGTATTCTTGTTCAGCTCCTAATTATTTAAATAAGTATTATTCTAAAATTCAGAAAGTTGGATAATCAAATATTAAGCCTTTTTCATTTTCGTTCCCATATTAAAATTTGCCAGAACTGGTTTAAGACTTTAAATTTAACTTTAGATAATAATACTCGCTATCTTTGTGCGGACCATTTTTAGTAGGGTTTCATCAAAACGTAAACTGTTAGTTGGACATTCTGTACCAATTTCATTAGATAATTGTGCATCCAGTATCCAGTTCCAATATACAACCTGAGAATTAGATTTTAGAATAAGTTGAGGCCGAAGCACAAATATAGCAGCATAAGAAAAACAAGAAATTAGTTGCAAACTTAATAATTAGTGATGATTAATTTGAACGGCCCTTGAAACGAAGAAAATAAATAAATAAAAGTAGTCAGAAATTTAAGTCCTAAAGAGAAAAAGTTGTATTTTATTAATATTTGATGAGAGAAATTGTTCAATAAGACATATGTACACTTTTTGTTTTGTTTTTATAGGAAACACGGGACACCCAACAAAATATGGTCCATTTTTCCAAGAATGGGGGAGACTGCCTACTATTCATTTTACTTAACAATTGATATTTACTATTGAGCTCATGTATGTATGTATGTATGTATGTATGTATAATAAATAATTAAAATATATGTTTCAAATATTTTATTTTAATGTAAATATTTTTTGTTTATATTTTTGGGGTTTTATTACGAAAAAAAACTAATATATATGTTAAATGCATTATTTTGATGTAAATATTAGTTTTTTTTAGAGTAATGAATGCCAAAAAAATGTAAATAAATAATAAATTATATTTGAATAAACCGCGGTTCGCTTAAAGCTCTTCTTTTTTATTCTTCTCTTTCTTATTCGGCCTCTAACTGGCAAGTCAATCAGCCAGTGTAGTTAAAAAAAATCCGTTCCATACTAATTCGCAGCACTGTTTGTTTCCAAAAATTAACACGGGATCCGACTATCTTCTTTATTAATTTATCTATGATCGAAAGTAAAAGCATTAGGCATTCCAACGACCTGTCCAAATGGCTACCAGTGGGTACTGACAGTTTAGATATGGCAACCCTGTTGTCATTAACAGGGTCAATGATACATATGTGTTATATACATTGCTCAAAGCTGGTCGTTTGCGAGCGGCCATATTGCCTGGCAAATATTTATTAATTTGAATCAGTTTAGCCAAAATGTGTTTTAAAACCAATTTTCAGACTTTAGATATTTAAAAAATAATAATTGCTTATATTTTTACTTCAAGGCATAAGCTTATGTTTATTTTAAAAAGTAGGGATGATCAATCTATGTAACTATCTATTTCACTCACCTTGTCAAATCACCAGGCCTACAGAGTTGCCATAACTTTGCCACATCATAACCTGTCAAAACCCACTGGTAGTCATTCAGTTTGGAATGCCTAATTGTATAAATATACTTCTGTTGGAGTTAAATTTCAAAAATTGTGTTACTCCAGGAAGGCCACCCAATGCACCTTTAGATTCTCTTCTATTAACATTATGAATACTTGCAAATCAAGAGAGCTTTAGAGGAATTGCCGACCGATTTGGAGTTAGTAAAGGAAATGCACATAATATTTGTATTAATACATGTCAGTTAATATGCAATCTGCAAAATCAATATATTGTGTGGCCTCGTGAAGAAGACTTAGCAATGTGTGTTCAAAAATTTGATCATCTGAGAAATAACGCTACTTTCCCAAATGTTATAGGATGCGTCGATGGAACTCACATTGAAATAAGAGGCACAAAAAAAGACAATTCTTTCTATAATCGTAAAGGTGTACACTCCATGATTTTACAAGGGATTTGTAATAGCCAATTAGAGTTTTTAAATATATATTGTGGATGGCCTGGATCTGCCCATGTCTGGCAGAATTCACCAATTTTTTTCAAAACTGTCCAATGACAGAATATTACCGGATCAGTATCACCTTCTTGGTGATACTGCATATCCCTTGAACTCCTTTATTATGGTGCCCTTCAAAGACAATGGCCATCTGACAGTACAGCAAAAAAAATATAAAAAAATTCTAAGTAAAATTAGAGTTTTGATTGAACATGCCTTTGGAAGGCTTAAGGAAATATTTAGAAGGCTGCTTTATTTAAATTTAACCAAATATTCTAAATTTAAATACATTGTGGTAGCTGCATGTGTTCTCCATAATTTTATAATAAAACATAATGTTCCAGTACATTATGAATTTAATGAACAGGAGATTGAAGAAAATGAGCAGGTTTATATGGGCAGAGTAAATAATATAAATGCTGTACAAAAAAGAAATACAATAAGGCAATTGTACCCATGCCTGACACAGTCCCAGTGGCTGACATGCTTTCACATTTTTTGGTTTAATAAGGTTTCTATGACGTTATTTTAATAATTGAGGGGATTTAGAAAAATATTCAATATTTCACCACATGTTGGTAACACTGTATGTCACTCTGTTCTGGATTCTAACCCATAAAATACCTGACAATTTACGCGCGATTTGCGAATGCTTAGGTTTCGCGACTTTCTTAACACCAGTAATAAGGAATTAGATAAGTTTTTGGTTGAACAAATAGGTTCAAAAGTGGATATTGGTAAGTATTTTATTTTGACACTATTGTGAATAGTTTTTAATGGTGTTTTATACAAAAAAATACCACATTTAGCAAGTTGTTTTATTTTTTTTAATGTGTCAGCTACTAGGATTACGATTACCTAGTACCTGACAGATGTTTCAGCTACTGGTACCCGTGCAAAATTGAACTTGTCCCAATAGCTGACCAGTGTTGGTTTGATCAGTAATTTGCTAGTAAAAGGTTGGCAAGTTTTTTTTCTTTTAGAATATGCCTAAGACCAAACAAAAAGAAAATAAAATTCAGAAAAAGAAAATATTAAATTACTGTAAGGAAAACATGGCAAATGCAATTGCAGTCGTCAAAAGTGGTCAGTCTGTGCTAGCAAAGAATTTGGTGTGCCAAAAACCACACTACATTACAAAATAAGTGGAAAATACCCGGAAGGAAGAAAAATGGGCCCTGCAACATATTTGTCCTCAAAGGAAGAAGAAGCTCTAGTCACCTGGGTGCTACATTGTTGCAAACATGGTTTTCCAATTGGAAAAGAACAATTGTTGGACAGTGTCCAATTAATTGTAACAACAATGGGAAAGCAAACGCCTTTTCCAAATGGGAGACCTGGGCGCCATTGGTTTGAGGCATTTTTGAAGCGTCACCCTACAATCAGCGAAAGAGTGTCTCAAAACTTAACCACCAGCAGAGCAAATGTGACCGAAAAAAATATAAAGGTTCAATAATTATAAATGTTCAGTTTTTACTTTTTTTTATTACAATTATTGTTACAGGGATGGTTTGAAGAAATTGAAACTTACCTTAAAAAAAAAAAATAACTATACTGATATTAGTCAAGATCCATCTCGTGTCTTCAATACTGATGAAACAGCCTTTTTCTTAAACCCAAATGGTCCTAAAGTGCTTGCTCAGAAAGGTGATAAATCAATTTATAATCGAAGTGGTGTGTTTGCATATGAAAGAATTCCTTCCTACATAAGCTCTTCAATACCCGGGGAATGGGGAATTGGAAAGAGCGAGTCGGGCTGGATGACAGGTGAAACATTTTTTATGTTTGTTACAAATATGTTTTATCCATGGATCAAAAGAAATTTTATCCCCTTGCCTGTAATTTTATATCTTGATGGCCATTCGTCTCATTTAACCCTTCCTCTTAGTGAATTCTGCAGTAAGAATGAAATCATTCTAATACCGCTCTATCCAAACGCTACTCACATTCTACAGCCTATGGATGTTGCTGTATTCCATATTCCATGCTCTTAAAAATTGTTGGAAACGCGAAATTTTAAATTGGAAAATAAAAACGGGGGAACATAAGCTTAAAAAACAAAATTTCGCACCACTCTTGCAGGAAGTGTTAAAAAAACTATCACCAAAGATATTTAAAAAAATGGTTTTAAAGTCTGTGGCCTGCAACCGTTTGATAGTCAGGCTGTAGACTATAAAAAATGTTTGGAAGGAACAAAGCATTCCACTGTAGAGAAAATCGAAACAGTTAGAGAAACAGAAAATAATAGTATGACTTTCCAAGCAAAATTAGAGGAAGCAATTGGGCATGAAAAAGTCCAACTGTTCAATAACTCAGATACAGTTTGGAAAGGTTCTCCTGAAGACACTTCCTTGTTTAATATATGGCTCAAAATCAGTAAAACTCAGAATGAAGGTTTCAATCCTCCTGATAATTTAGAAACAGTTCCTGATACGGCTGTAGATACTCATGACTACATTATGGAAGCAGAATATTGAGGAGTTTTTGATTCAGAAAACTACTGCTGCTAAGTCGACAACAAATAGTCCCATAGTAGAAAACGAGGCTTTGGTCAATTCAACTCAGGATGTAAAAGCGGATATTTCTGAGGCACAAAACGTTGTAAGGATGCTATTGGAAAGTATTATAGATGTTGCAGTAGACGAAGTAGAGAAATCAAAATTTATTACTGAAATTAATAAGTCGCCAGAAGAAAAACACATACCCCAAGGTGTTCCAACGCCTTTTAAAAAAATATTATTCTGGCCGGAACCATCAAAAAGTGAAAAAAAAAAAGTCAAAGTCAAACTACCATCTGTGGCGTCATCAGAACAGTGGCAGGAATATCACAAAAAAATTGCTGAACAAAAACAGCAATTAGAGAGAGAAAAGGAAGAAAGAAAAATTAAAAGGGAGGAAAAACGACAAGAAAAAGAAAATTTACTTAAGAATAAAAAAAGAAAAGCAGCGACCCAAACGGGTAAAAGCAACTTGTTAAAAAATAAAAAGGTCAAAGAAAATGAACAAGAAGACTCAGAGGTTGAAAATGAAGTAGTAATGAAGGATAAATTTGTAGAAATTGAAGACGTAGCAGATCACGAAAATTCTGATTTTGAAATTGGTACATTTGTAGTAGTTCGTTACGAAGGAAACTATTACCCTGGGAAGATTGAAGATAAGGATGAAGAAGAACTCTATATCAGTGTTATGGAGAAAAGCGGTAATAATTGGAAATGGCCCACAAAAAGCGATAAAATTTGGTATACAATGGAAGATGTATATCATCACCTACTTTGGTGAATAAGCGGGGAATTTATAATATAACAGAGATGAAGAACTTTGAAGAATTTATGTAAAATATATTCTTTGTTAATGTGTTTATGAAAAAAAAACTTAATTAAGTATTTACTTTCTTACTTATTAAAAATAATTTAAAAATTGTTAGTCAGGTATTAGGCATTTTCATGTCAGGCACTAGTTTATTTTTGTTTTTGATATATCAGGTATTGAGACATCTGAACTGATAATTAATTAATTTATTTTTAATTTTGTTGTTGTATCTTTAAAAAAATACCTTGTTTTTTGTATTATTATAGAAATGTCAATGTCTTGAAAAAAATACTTGTAATAAGCTTTTTTGAATTTTTTAATTTATTACTGGTTCGGAATTTGGAACATTGATCTAATAGTGTCAGGTACTGGTACAATTACCTTAATGTTAAATTTAAATTAATAAATGTATATGCCAGATTAATAAATACCTTAATTTGTTTATTGCATCAATTATTATTCATCCCCTTTATACTTATATTAAATATATAAACAGAACTGAAAAATAAAATTTTAATATTCTTCAGTAAAAAAAGTACTTAATAAAAACTATTTTTACTTGACGTTTTAATAAAATAAATACAAACATAAATAACATTCTAGCACAAAATAAACAAAAAAGAACACAACATTCGTATATCAAACACGTTATATTAAAAATATTGTTAAAAATAAGATAGTATTTTAGTCTGAATCAGAACTGCTATTATGCCTTTGTTTCTTAGAAAAATGTCTTACTGCATTAGCCAAATTGTTAAGAGCATCTATCTCTTTTTCTTTCAGAACCTTTCTTTGCTCCATTTTCTCTTCCTCTCTTTTCTTTTTATAAAATAGGTACTGACATTTTTTTTATTTTCATTCTTTAGTTTTGGAATTACTGTTTTTTGTTTTTTTTTGGAGACCAGATGTTCCTGGTTGACTATCATCTTCTTGACATTTATTTTCATCCGAGTTTTGCAGTGATGTTGACAACAGTTCTTCCCTAGGACGTGATGAATCTTTAGTGCCTAACACATTGTCAAATATGCAATAATACTCCCAGGTGATTTTCGATTCACCTGTTGTCTTGAGCCTCTTATCCTTATTGTGGCGATATGTCTGAAGGAGGTTTATGTATTTAGCATTGCATTCGTTGCCATCAACAGTGTATCCACCTTCTATTTTCATTTTTTTGGCAATTTCATTGTATAATTTTTGCTTTTTGCATATGGGATTGTTAAATTCATTTTCTTTAGGGCTGCCAGATTTTCAGAAATGAAAAGCGGGAGGTTTTAATTTTTGAAGAAAAAACCTTTATTTTAATTAAATACTTACTAAATATATAAAGATATTGTAGCATCAAAAACAAAAACAAATTTCAATGCCCGATTATTTAAACATTTTCAATAAGTCAACATACAAGTACCTATTTTTATAAAAATTAACAATAGGTGGGGGTTCACACTTGAACTAAAACATATAATTCCAGCTCTGTGGGATTTTTTTTTATAAGTACAAAGAATACTGTTTATGTTTACAGAATCATATGCCACCTGGTATTCTGTAATATTGACCACTAACATTGGATGTCTGTTATATAAATCAAATATAAATATAAAAAAAAAATATACATAAATCAACAAAAAAATGCTTACATTAAAATAGTTAAACTTCTTAAAAGAATATCAAATTCCTATTGTACCCAATTAATTATTCTAAAATTACAAATATTTTGAATTGTTTCCTACTTTTCCTTCCTTTTGCAAAATCTTGGCAAATTTCAGTATAATTAAATTTAATCATTAGTTCAGATTCGTTTCTATAGAAAGAGCATTTCTCTTTCCTCCAGGCTACAATCATTAGACTAAAAATACTTTAACTCATCGCGTTTGAGTGAGGAAGAGAAAAAACATAAGAGCAAATTTTGAAAAAATTTGGAGATGTATGACTCTAAAAATAATAAACCCATTGCTGGTCAATTTTAATGTCTTTACAATTTAGTGGTGGGTTTTCCAAATATGATGACAACTTTACAAATTCTTCTAAAAGTAGGTCAATATTTACACCAATTTAGGGATTGTTTTCAAATCTATCGCCCCCAGATATATAAAAGATCGCGCTTGTAGAGATTACGATATGGGTGGAATGACCGATAATTTGATAGTATCATTAGCATAATAATAATTTTTTAATATCTATTCAATGTAAATTCGGCGTAAATTAGGAGATTTCTGAAAAATCGGGAGGTTTAAAGCTTAGTTTAAAAAGCAGGAGGGAGTGTGAAAAATCGGGAGACTCCTGCCTAAATCGGGAGGTATGACAGCCCTAATTTTCTTTCCCCAATCTTAAATCCAACAATAGTTTTACAGACTCAGGGGTCCATCTAAAGCTATCAGCTTTGTCAACATTTTTTGTTTTAGGTAAAGAGTTTTCATTGTGTTTTATCTCACAACTATTATTACCACTTTCATACATCTCCTTCTGCAATTTAAATTTTTCAAATTGCTGCAAATATTTTATTTGATCTGAAAATAACATATAATTTAAAAATAAAATTGTATTGATCCATAAATATATTATATACCATTAGAAATTTCTTCAATTTCTGTGGGAGTTAAAAATCCAACAGCTGATTGGCCATCAACTTCAAGATTTACACTCTAAAAACTTCCATTACAAAATATAAATGTATTTTGTATTTATAACATAACCTCTATTTAGTAAGAAAAAGAAAGCCACTCCAACCAAACAACCAACTCAAATAGCTATATCAAGCTAGCGGGCACTCTGTGGCGGCACCATACAAGACCTGGTGGGTTTTTTGTTACGCTATTTGCGAATTTGTAGCTTTGCCCAGGTCCGAAAAAACAGCGGATCCGCTAGCTTGAATTTCTATAAATTCCATAGTAGCGGCACAGATTCAGACCCAGCTGGTTTTTCGTAACTTTTTGTAGCTTTTTTGTTACGCTAGTCTCCCTTTTGTAGCTTGTACTGAACCTGAGAAAAGCGCGGATCCGCTAGCTTAGTGGATATTTTTAGCGGCACCAGCTCGGACCAGGCTCATTTTTTATAACTTTTTTGTAGCTTCTTTGTTACACCTGTCTCCATTTCGTTGCGAGGCCTGAACGTGAGTAATAATCGTTTCTCCATGAGCGTGAGAGAAAAGTGCGTTAATTAAAATCAAGTTTCAGCCTCTACAAGTAATATGTGCAACTCGATAGTGTGACTATTTGTTGATAGATGGCACCAGTATTGCATTTCACGAATTATGGCCATCTTCCATCCAATATATTTTTGAGAAATTTAAATATAATCTCAAAATCGGACATTTTCAACGGTATGTATATTAATTATTTGTTCGATATTAATGTAAAATACATATTGACAAGATTATTAAAATAGTTGTATGCCGGACGCCACTATTTTCCCGATCGGGTGTTTTCGGTTATTTTTACTGCTAAAAACTTACTGCTAACTTCACACCGGTGGTAATAGCTACCAAGCAATTACCTATTCTAAATATATACATGGTGTTCCATCTCAGACGAGCCTCCCCGTATAGTTCTTATCCCATAGTAATGGGCCATGTTCACATGTGAGATATGCTGTTTTATAAATTATATTGTAATAGTCGCTATACAAGTTATTCTAAATAATCAGTTCGTTAAAAAAGCAGAAAGTTTTTAAATTAAGCCCAATTGAAATTTAAAATTTGAAATGTATACGTCATCGGGAATAGACCAATCAGCTTGTGTCGAAGTTTTTTTTGTTATACAAAACCAAGCCAACGAACAAACCGACACACAGAAGGCGAGTTCGGTTAGTCAGGGGCAGGAGCGGGACAAAAGCGGAGTTTTTTAGGGTTCTTTTAAATGACATTTAAGCGTGTTAAACTGTCAGTAATTGGACTAAACCACATACTTTTAAGGGTCGGTTTTTCAATGTCCAGTCAAAGTGGCTGTTACGTAGCCGACAGCTATATCGTAGCTGGCAGTCAAAGTCTCTGTTACCGATGGAACGTGGATGGAACTGTTTTTCAATCATCACGAATTTAACTGCTAGCTACGTAGCGAATAGTTTTTTACTCTTAGCCAGGTTGGCACTTCTGCTAATTTATTAAATGGTTTTTATTGGATAATTTAAATTTTCCGCTTTAAATATCGTGTCTTGTGTTGATCGTCACCGACCTTCACATAAAAATTGTTCTATTTTGCTTCCATTTTTCTTTAAGATCTTGTTATTTTCTGTTTTTGGGCAATTGGTGATTTAGAAAAAAGAGAAAATATCTAATTATGCGGCATCAGATAGAGCCCTACTATTAAAATTTACTTATCTTACAGAATGTAAAAAAAAACGGAAAATGCAATATCTCGGAAACGAAATGAGAAGGTTGCAGAAAATTTTTATAATAAAATTCTTTTCATCAATATCAAAATAATTGGGCCGTTCCCTTACAATACACGGATTACACGGTCATCTTGGCTCACATTAAATAATTTCTTTGTCATCGTTGCTGTGAATATGAATTCAAATAAATCCATTTTTGAGAAATAGAAAAATTAATAAAAATATTAACCTCTAAATTTGACAAACAACGTACTACGCATGTACAATAAATAGCTGGCGGCTATCTATATACGAAATTACCACTTGCAAGTGTCGGTTACGGTTACAGTCAAAATAGCTGACGGCTATCGTATAACTGGAGGTCGAAAAACGTTTTGACAGTCAGTGGCTGACGGCTATCTCCGTAGCTGCCAGCTATCCTAAATAGCCGGAGATTGAAAAACCGGACCTAAAGAGGTCTGACACGACCAACATAGGGCGCGGCCATTTTGACTCTTTTACTACTATGTTATAGGCAACACATATTTATCCAAAATGTTAAACTGGTAGCCTACCTCTTGATAATTTGAGATTTCAAGTGAAGGTAACAAATGTACTAGAAGAAACGTTTATTTATTTTAAATAATATACAAGAAACTTCTTTAAAGTAAAGTTGTAATTTCGAGTGCATTTTGAAATAGAGGTGAGTAATTATCCTTCCTCCATGGAGGTGAGTGGTTTTAAATTATTTCTAAAGCTGTGCATATGATTTTACCTTAATATTATGATATTTTTCGCCATTTTATTTTTGTAATATAATAAAAATATTTGAGGCTAAACAATCTAATATTACCTATATTTTGCTACAAATGCCATCCATTCAACTAATATAGTGCTAATATTTGATCCCGAAAACAGCAATCTAACCTCTGCTAACTGGTTACATAAAATTGATCAGCTTTCTATGATTCACGGATGGGATGATAATGCCAAATCATATTATATGCAATCAAAACTAACAGGAATTGCAAGAATTTGGTACAATTCACTTCAGGATTACTGCAAAACATGGGACGAATGGAAAAAAAGTAGTAACTGAAGCATTTCCAAATCACGAATACTTCATAGATAACGTTAAAAAAATGGTGGAGCGAAAGAAAAAAACGGACGAAACAATGATGCATTATTTTTATTCAAAATCAATATTATTAAAAAAATGCGAAATTAACGACTTCAATGCCGTGTCCTGTATAATTGATGGACTTCCATTATCTTTACAGAGTGCAGCGAAATCTGGAAATCACAAAACACCGGAATCATTATTTCAAGGATTTCTAAGCAAAATAGAATATGACATTGTTGAAAAGAAAGAAGAAAAAGATGTACGAAGCAAGTCATCGCTACGGATGAATCGAAAACCGCAGGAAATTCTTTGCTTTGTCTGCAACAGACCTGGCCATGTGGCAAAGAAATGCTGGAACCGACCTGACAACAATAAAACCGGATCTACAAGTAAAATCAACGACGCTTCACGACGACCAGGCGTTCCTTCAAACATTGTTCTAATTGCGACAAAGATGGACATCTACGAGATGACTGCTGGTTCCTAAAGTCCGCAACGGTGAAAACATTACAAAGGCAAGTAACAAATGATTTTTACAACATTAATATCAAAATAAATAATATTGTGTGTCAAGGTTATTTGTATACAGGCAGCCAAATAAACGTGGCACGCTTGAGTTTAATAGAAAAACTGGGTGTTGAATTAAAAATACCGGACACCTGTATAAGGGGTTTTGGAAATAAAATTTTATATCCAGAAGGACAGGCTCTCATAAATTTACATTTTGACAGTTTTTCTATAGAAACTACAGTATATTTTGTTGATTTTCAAATGGATTTCATAGACGTAATCATAGGTCAGCCTGTAATTAATAATGATGGTGTAGAAATGCACATTTTAGGTAAAGGTAAAAGTGTTACTTTAAAAAAAATAGAGCCTAAAAAAGAGTCAAACATTTTTGTTGAGAATAATGCAACTACATTTAATGTAAAAGTTCTAGAAAATCTACAGATAGAACCAAAGTGTACATTTCCAGTGAAGGTTCAAAGTGACCGTAAAAATAGTCTAATTATTCCATCAAAATTATGTTATAATTATACTATTTCAACAGTCCTGGCTATAGAACCTATTTTCTACATGAATGTGACGAATATAGGTACTAAAAGTATAAAATTTAATAGTAACCAAGTCATAGCAAGGGGTTATAAATTTCCGGAAAATAATATACAAAATTTTGAAACTTCAAAAATATTTAAAATAGATTTATCCCAAATTAACTCAAAAAACATTTCAAAAATGGATAATTTTTATTTACACAAATTATTAGAAAAATATCAGTCTTGTTTTGCGATAAATACATGTGATTTAGGAGTTACCGATATTATAGAATTCGAAATTGATTTAACATCCAAAGAACCGATTTTTTACAAACCATACAGAGTTTCAGAAAAAGAAAAATTAATAATTCGCGAAAAAGTAAACGATTTATTAATAAATAATATAATTAAACAATCAAAATCTAGTTATGCAAGTCCGGCAATTTTAGTGAAAAAAAAAAGAATGGTGATCACAATAAAAGATAGATATCCATTACCAAACATAGAAGATCATATTTCACGGTTAAAAGGTTACAAATATTTTTCTGTGTTGGATATGACCCAAGGTTATTACCAAATTCCGGTAGCAGAAAATTCTATAGACAAAACAGCTTTTGTAACCACAGATGGGCAATTTGAGTTTTTGAGAATGCCATTTGGGGTATGCAACGCTCCCGCTACATTCCAAAGACTGCTTAATAATGTTTTAGGCCAGCTACGTCACGACAAAGTATTAATATATCTAGACGATATTTTAGTACCGAGCTCTACAGTACAAGAAGGACTTGACGTTCTGGAAAAAGTCCTTAAAATCTTTCAGGAAGCCAATTTAAAATTAAATATAAAAAAATGTAAATTTTTTGAAACTTCTATTGAATATTTAGGTTACGAGATTAGGGAAAACGGAGTAAAACCTGGCAAACAAAAAATTAATGCAGTTTTAAATTTCCCGGAACCAAAAAGTGTACATGAGGTGAGGCAATTTTTAGGTTTGTGTTCTTATTTCAGAAAATTTGTTAAAAATCATGCAATTATTGTTCATCCAATAAGTCAGTTACTTAAGAAAAATTCAATTTGGGTATGGAGCAACGAGCAGCGCGACGCTTTTCAAACTATTAAAAATATTCTTACAAATAGACCTTTACTAAGTATTTTTGATCCCAATTTAAACACCGAGTTGCATACCGACGCGAGTAGCAAAGGTATCGCGGGCATATTAATGCAGAAGCATAGTAATGGGCTTAAACCTGTCATGTATTATAGTAGAGCAACAACTAGGGAAGAAAGTATTTATCATTCATACGAGTTGGAAACATTAGCTGTAATTGAATCAATTAAGCGCCTTCGAATTTACCTAACCGGGTTGCACTTTAAAATTATTACAGATTGTAGTGCTGTACGTCTGACCTTTAGTAAAAAAGACCTTTTACCTCGCGTAGCACGTTGGTGGTTAACCATACAAGATTACGATTTTGAAATAGAACACAAGCCAGGGAAAAAAATGACACACGTAGACGCCCTCAGCCGAAACGTTAGTGATCCAGCAATCCTCAAAATAAATCTGGAAGACTGGATATATTGCATTCAGTCCCAGGACCCAGAATTAATAGCTATTCGGAATAGAATACACCAAAATAATCCAGATCCCGAATTAACAAAAATATATTTCGAAAAAGACTATCGTATTTATAGAAAAACGGCCGATGGAGGTAATAAGCTTGTCATTCCAAAAATTGCTAGATTTAGTTTAATGAGAAAATATCATGATGATATCGGCCACATAGGCCTTAATAAATGCGAAAAATTAATTAAAAGTAAATTTTGGTTTCAAGGAATGACAAGATTTATAAAAAAGTATGTCAATGCATGTCTTGATTGTGCATTTAAACACAATAAATATGGTAAAAAAGAAGGCTACCTTTTTCCGTTACAAAAACCAACAAAACCGCTTGACACTTGGCATATAGACCACTTGGGACCATTTTGCAAAAGTTCAGGGTTTTCACATATTTTAGTTATCGTTAATTCGTTTTCGAAATATATTTTTGCAAGACCCACTAAATCTACAAATTCAAAAGAAGTGGTTCACAATTTAAAAGATTTTAGTATATTTGGGGTTCCAAAAAGAATAATATCAGATCAAGGTAAAGCATTTAAGTCAAAACAGATTAGTAATTTTTGTATTAAATTTAAAATTAAGCACGTCTTAAATACCATAGCATCCCCCAGATCAAATGGACAAGTAGAACGGTACAATCGTACACTACTGGAAGCTATTAACACAAGCATAAATGATGAACACGAATGGTACGAAAAATTGCCGCAAGTTGTTCTTGGTATTAATAACACCGAAAACACCAGCACGCGATTTACGCCCCATAGGCTCATGTTTGGCTTTGACAAAAATATTCAAGCCGACATGGACGATGGGAAAATCGATGAAATGGATAGAGTTGATGATCAAGTTAACGCGACAACGTCAATGGACAAACAAAGTCAAAAAATGAAAAAGTATTTCGACGCGAAAAGAAAAAAAAGTAAAACCTATAAACCTAATGAATTGGTCCTCTGGTCGGAAGGTAGCGCCAAAAAAAAATAAAGATACTAATAGAAAAACTGGGATGCGATTCGGCGGACCCTATAAAATAAATAAAGTCCTGGGCAATGATAGGTATGAAATAGTGGCAATGAAAGGCATTAAAGGTTATAAAAAGTATAAAGCTACCGTGTCGGCACAACAACTTAAAACTTTTGTGGAAGGAATAAGTTCGTCCGAAAACTCCGACTCCGAAACAAATAGTACTGATGATCTCATTGACCTACTCGAAGCGTAACGTAATTATAGTAGGTACTTAAATAGATTTGCATTTCTAACTACATAATTTTTTTTTAGGATTTACATGTATTATTAAAAATAAAAGTAAAGGCCCTCTTCGGAGGTAAAAATAAAAGTAAAGGCCCTCTTCGGAGGTAAAAATAAAAGTAAAGGCCCTCTTCGAAGGTAAAAATAAAAAAGTCCTCTTCAGAGGTAAAAATAAAAAAAAAAGCCCTCTTCTGAGGTAAAAATAAAGGCCCTCTTCGGAGGTAAAAATAAAAAAGCCCTCTTCGGAGGTAAAAATAAAAAAAAGCCCTCTTCTGAGGTAAAAATAAAGGCCCTCTTTGGAGGTAAAAGTAAAAGCCCTTTTCTAAGGTAAAAATAAAAAAAAATCCCTCTTCTGAGGTAAAAATAAAGGCCCTCTTCGGAGGTAAAAATAAAAAAGCCCTCTTCGGAGGTAAAAATAAAAAAAGCCCTCTTCTGAGGTAAAAATAAAGGCCCTCTTTGGAGGTAAAAGTAAAAGCCCTTTTCTAAGGTAAAAATTAAAAAAAAGCCCTCTTCTGAGGTAAAAATAAAGGCCCTCTTTGAAGGTAAAAGTAAAAGCCCTTTTCTAAGGTAAAAATAATAAAAAAAAAATAAAAAAAAAACAAAAAAAAATAAAAAAAAAATGTCAAAATATAATTACTGTGTGCAATTTTCTTTTTCAGAAAAATCAATCAACTTGAAGGCGATCCAAAAAAGTTTAAAAATACCAAACCTAACTGTGGAAGCGAGGACACTTCTTAGATCAGGACGGCCGAGTGTTAACATCTAGATTATTTAGTAACATATATATATCACCATTGTGACACCATAATAAATGGGTTAACCACCCAGTCAACCTAAAAGACAATTTGAAACACGATACTGTTTGTGCCCAAGAAATGTAACAACACATGGCCCTTAGCCATGTGTATTCAAAAGATTAGAAATTTAAGAGATTTTAGGGTAGTTCGTTCAGGTTGTTCGAGCGAGAATATTGTTAAAATTAATAAGAAAATAAAAGTGCATTTAAATATATTTTTTTAATTATTTCATTAATAACATATTGTTTTAAAATAGGGAAAAGGTAAAATACCGCCGTTAGTTGTCTCCTGCGTTTAGAAATTGTAGTTCATGAAATCTATCCTTTCTAGTTTGACAACTGTCACACCTGAAGTATTTTTTGAAAATTATTATAAATTACGGCTAGTATTTACTTTTTACTTCTTTTAAAATTAAAACTAAGGAAACTCTATACTAACTATTTACAAATACCGAGGTGATTCTACCACTTCGTACTGCACTTTCTAACAGTGTATATCTCACAATTATTAAATTTATCTACTACTCACAGTTCTGTCTGCAATTCAAGTTTTCTGCAATTGATTGCAGCCTGGAGACTGGGGCTCTGCGAATGTCACTATTAGATCCTGGTCCACGTTTCAAAAAGATTGTGCCGCAAGCTTGTACAAAGGTTTATGTACAAGTCACCGTCATATAAGTACAAATTTCAACAAATTTGCTTACTTATTGATACTTTAAACTCTAGCCGGGTTTCTTATTTTTTTTTTTTACAAGACAAGACAAAAATTGGCTGTCCCCTTTTCAAAAAAAGAAACCGTCATTTCCCTTTTTGACAACTTTGTCGTTTTTTTTCGCTATCAAATCTATGATGCTATATAGGGTGTTTCTTTATTATATCTTATAACAATTTTTTTCTATTATTATTGTTATTATTATTATTATTATTACTACTATTATTATTTTTGTTATTATAAGTTAAGACATATATCCTTTCCATTACAATATATATATATATATATATATATATATATATATATATATATATATATATATATATATATATATATATATATATAAAATTTAAATTCTGCAATTTTACCCTATAAAAACGAAGATATAATCAAATAGGCACATAATAATATGAGAAATAATGTGAAAGTAAAATAAAAATTATTTTCTTGAGGTTTTACACTTATTTAATTATATAATCTTTATTATATAACAAACAATCTTCTTTTTACTATCCAAATAACAGCTAATAAATTTCAATTTCAAATAAATTCTTTGTCTCATCATATAACAACCATCTGGTCCATCGTTGATAAAATACGTCACTTCATTCAAAACATGTCCAAATGGATTATTTTGTTGATAAAGGGGTCTATCCTGTAACAATTCCTTTATATTTAACGGCCTTTAAAAATATTTTCTTCTTTACTTCTATCATTATTTAAACGGATCTTTAAAATACATTAGGGCCGATTCCACCGTTGTATTAAACGGAGATTAAAATGACATTGTTAATGTAAAAAATTCATTTTTAACTTCGTTTATCACAATGGTGGAATCGGTCCTTAGAGGACTATCTTAAAGAAATCTGTTTAAATAATGACAGAAGTAAATTAACGAATACGAAAATATTTTTAAAGGCCGCCAACATTTTAACGACCGTTAAAATATAAAGAAATTGTTACAGAATAGACCCCAAAATATGTCACTAGTCGAAAAATGTCCAAATAATACTGAAAGTGGTACTAATTTTACTATTAAAAAAAAAAACGTACTAAACGTACTAAAACTAAGGGGCCTATTCAGTAACTCTGAACGACGTCGTTAATAGACGATAATCGTTCACAGACGACTTTTCTTATTCAGTAGACAACGATTGTCGTTGAAAATAGACAAATATGGTTGTAAAATTGTCGTTCATCAACGATAGCCAAAGAGCTGTCGTTAATAATATGAAGTGTCGTTATAGTGATTTTTGCATTCCCTCTCATTTTTCATTGTTTTAAATAATAAAAGCACTTTTTTACAAATTTTACAACTAAATTGCCATCTACCTAATACAGCAAGTACAATTTGTAAGGAATTTTTTTCTAATTTATTTAATTATTTTAAAAATAAATCTGATTCAAAGTTAGGATTGCCCATTCAACCATTTACTATTCGATTCTTATTAACAGTGCTGTTCTTTGCGAAACAGTAACAGAACCTATATTATGGAAGTACCTATATAATACTTCTCCGTAACCTACACAAATTTGGTTTGTCTTTCAAATCCAATAAATACAACTTGTACTGTTCTCGAGTTGTTTTTTGTATTCTTATGGAATAGTTCTCAGTTTTTTTAATATATCTCTACTCATTTAAATAAACCCTACATACAATACGACCAGCAAAAATGGCCCGCGAGAAACAGAATTCCTACGAATCGAGAATCGACCCCGTGATCGTGTTGTAGGTTAAGAACAATAATTAATATATTCTGAAAAACAAATGAATATATCTACTAGTTCCAAAAAAAATGTCAAATATACCGGGTGTTCAAATTAAAGGGTTACAGTTAAATACCGCCTTTTATAAAAAAAACAAAGTTTTATAGTTTTTTGGGGAAAACATTTTGGCTAAAAATGTTTTTTTTTTAGCAAACCGTATTATGGCCAACTTTTTTTCGCGCAGCAAAATTTTCAAGTAGGTGTTACTCAATAAGTAGAAATCCAATAAAAAAAATGTTTCCTTTAGGGCCGATTTTAACACAACGGTGGAATCGGTCCTTAGAAGTTTCTTATTTTTTTATGAACTCTAAGAATACCTATGTAAAAAAATAGGGTTCCAATTTGAAAAAAAGTCCACCTCGATATGGCCATGTTATGGCCAGCTATAAAAAAAATAATTTGGCCAAAATGTTTCCCCTAAAAAACTATAAAACTTTTGTCTAATACTTTTTTTTTTATAAAATTCATATTTTTGTCGATATTTAACTGTAAAACTTTAATTTAAACACCCGGTATAATCATCAACATACGTTCTTTTATCACAAAACACTAAATTATAATACCAACTTACTAGAAATCATCGTTCAGATTTGGTAACTAGAAACAACGTAACGACTTTGTTATTGAATAGAGTTTCAAAAATTATCGTTATAAAAGTCGTTGGTTGAACTGTCGTTAGCTTAACGATGTCGTTCATAAACGATAAATTACTGAATAGGGCCCTTACAACGTAACAGTGACGTACTGAAAAAATTGAAAAGGTTCTGAAATAAGTACAAACGTACTGAATCGTTTATGGACGACATCGTTAAGTTAACGACAGTTCAACCAACGACTTTTATAACGATAATAGTCGTTTTCTTTTTACAAGCATACTTGACTAACTAAAAGTTAGATTCTGATCTAAGCTTAACTGTAAAAAGAACGCGAATTTTGGTTGATAGGTGACGTGTCCCATGTCATCCGTTTAAAAAAATCCATATTTTAATCAAATTTTATATTTTTTTTAATATTCAACACTACAAATCTCACCCCCTGTTATCATAGTCTTTTAGGGCCCTATTCAGTAATTTATCGTTTATGAACGACATCGTTAAGCTAACGACAGTTCAACCAACGACTTTTATAACGATAATTTTTGAAACTCTATTCAATAACAAAGTCGCTACGTTGTTTCTAGTTACCAAATCTGAACGATGATTTCTAGTAAGTTGGTATTATAATTTAGTGTTTTGTGATAAAAGAACGTATGTTGATGATTATACCGGGTGTTTAAATTAAAGTTTTACAGTTAAATATCGCCAAAAATATGAATTTTATAAAAAAAAGTATCAGACAGAAGTTTTATAGTTTTTTAGGGGAAACATTTTGGCCAAATTATTTTTTTTATAGCTGACCATAATATGGCCATATCGAGGTGGATTTTTTTTTCAAATTGGAACCCTATTTTTTACATACGTATTTTTAGAGTTCATAAAAAAATAAGAAACTTCTAAGGACCGATTCCACCGTTGTGTTAAAATCGGCCCTAAAGGAAACATTTTTTTTATTGGATTTCTACTTATTGAGTAACACCTACTTGAAAATTTTGCTGCGCGAAAAAAAGTTGGCCATATTATGGTTTGCTATAAAAAAACATTTTTAGCCAAAATGTTTTCCCCAAAAAACTATAAAACTTTGTTTTTTTTTTATAAAAGGCGGTATTTAACTGTAACCTTTTAATTTGAACACCCGGTATATTTGACATTTTTTTGGAACTAGTAGATATATTCATTTGTTTTTCAGAATATATTAATTATTGTTCTTTGAACACCCGGTATATTTGACATTTTTTTGGAACTAGTAGATATATTCATTTGTTTTTCAGAATATATTAATTATTATTCTTTAAACCTACAACACGATCATCAGGGGGTCGATTCTCGATTCGTAGTAATTCTGTTTCTCGCGGGCCATTTTTGCTGGTCGTATTGTATGTAGGGTTTATTTAAATGAGCATGGATATATTAAAAAAAACTGAGAACTATTCCATAAGAATACAAAAAACAACTCGAGAACAGTACAAATTGTATTTATTGAATTTGAAAGACAAACCAAATTTGTGTAGGTTACGGAGAAGTATTATAGGTACTTCCATAATATAGGTTCTGTTACTGTTTCGCAAAGAACAGCACTGTTAATAAGAATCGAATAGTAAATGGTTGAATGGGCAATCCTAACTTTGAATCAGATTTATTTTTAAAATAATTAAATAAATTAGAAAAAAATTCCTTACAAATTGTACTTGCTGTATTAGGTAGATGTCAATTTAGTTGTAAAATTGGTAAAAAAGTGCTTTTATTATTTAAAACAATGAAAAATGAGAGGGAATGCAAAAATCACTATAACGACACTTCATATTATTAACGACAGCTCTTTGGCTATCGTTGATGAACGACAATTTTACAACCATATTTGTCTATTTTCAACGACAATCGTTGTCTACTGAATAAGAAAAGTCGTCTGTGAACGATTATCGTCTATTAACGACGTCGTTCAGAGTTACTGAATAGGCCCCTAATTCTCTCTAAAATAATGAATTCATGGGATATGTTTGTTCATATGATGCACAGAACACTCAGTTTCTGTGATGGTTTATGGTTGACGTCAAGTACCGTGCACCTTAGCATCGGTAAGGGGGGAAGAAAAATTCTGACTTACAATCATAAAAAGAACGTACATAGTACATCTTAGCTTAGTCGATGTAAGTTAGCTCAGATTAGTTGTAAAAAGAAAACGACTAATTTTTCATTTCATTTCAAAAGGTCTTTATTTACAATATGTACAACAAATGTTTATAATAACAAATCATTTACTTCAAATAAAAGGATTTCTTCTCAACTGGGTGAAGTATTCACTTTTGTGGCCTCCTGTAGAGACCAGACCGATGTCATGGTCGTGTAGATGATCGTCATTATTTAATATTTTGGCTGAATGACTTCTCCTTGTTGAAATAGCAACATTATAAGTCAATTTTGGTGATCTTGCAAGGGCGATAATGGAATAGTAGAGGATTTTTGTTTGATTTTAATTTTGTCTGTGTTTCCCTGAAAAACCATTCGTAAAAAACAGGGTTGTCCTTGTTTGTAAGTGTGTCTTGTATAGTTTATGTGCATGAAAATTCAAATTACTAGACTACACAGCGCCACCACAGTCCCATGCAAAAGTCGCAGCAAGCCACGTCATTTCAAAAGTCGTTTATTTACAATATATATACATTTCATTTCTAATAACATTTTTAATTCATAAAAACAGAGGGATTTCTTCTTAAAGGACTTCAGGAAGTGTTCCTCTTCTGCAATGTCCCCAGGCGGGGCCATGACCGATGTCTTGGCCGTGAAATTAAAAATATATTAGTTTTTGTTATGACTTCATGTGACCCCTCCTTGCTAAAATCAGCATTATAGGTCAATATAGGCTATTAACCAGATCAGTAATGGTAAAGTGTTAAGTTTTTGTTGATTTTACTTTTGTCTGTCGTCCCTGAAAAACCAGTTGAAAAAACAGGGTTGTCCTAAAATGTGTGTCATTTGTGGTAGTTTATGTGCATGAATTAGTAAAATCACAAGACTACACAATTAAACCATCACACAACGCAGGAATTCCGGCAAGCCGTCATTTATTTACATTATATACAATTACATTTATAGGTTACAGCACAATTTACAATAATATATACACAATAGAAAAATATATATATATACAGGATTTCTTCTGGGACATCCGGAAGTATTCCCGTCAAAAACGACTCCTGAGAGGAGCCAAGACCGATGTAATGGCCAGTATGTTGTCTGCGACCTATTTAAAATACTGATATGTATTGACTTCTCCTTATTTTACAATATTATAAGTCAATTTAGTAGAGTTTTCCAGAAAATAGTGGTAAAGTGTTGAGTTTTTGTCTGAATTTACTTGTGTGTGTCGTCCCTGAAAAACCAAAGTGAAAAAACAGGGTTGTCCTTGTATGAGTGTGCGTCACGGGGTGTTGTTAGGGTAGGTTAGGAGGGTGATTAGCCAAATCTCTTGAGTCTACACGGTTTCGCCACAGCAAAGCACATCAATTCCGACAAGTCAGAATCCATGCCCCAATACTATGACGTCACCGTGCAGTCTTCCGTCCGACTGATCTACCAGACTAGTCTGTGCTGAGATTCGGCTATTCAGTGGGATTTGGATTGTTGGGAAGGATGTATGTTAGTTATTTGTTTATTTGTCCGTCTTCAGTCGTCTGTATAGATTTTCAGTGCTTTGTGCAAACAGCCATGGATTCTATCTGCACCATCCCCTTGTGTAATTGAAGTAATATCATCCTTAAGTGATGTTGGAAGACAATGCTTGTAAAATTTATTAGATATTCTAAGGATATGGTCTTTGATAGTTTCCATGGAAGTTTCCACGTGCATGTCACGTATTCTGGCGTATCGGTCATACCCCAACGCCAGCCGAAGACACTTGTTCTGAATGACTTGCATTTTATTGAAGTGAGAGTTGGCCATCGAGCAGAAAACTGGACATCCATACGTTAAGATGGGCCTTAAAACCTGTTTGTATAATAATATTTTGTTGTGTACTGTAACCCCACTCCTGCGGTGCAGCATGGGGTACAGCATCCTAAAGGCCCCCATAGTCTTATTTATTCGATCTTTAATATGTGGTAAAAATCTTAGTCCACGATCTAGCGTGAAACCGAGATACTTCATACTGTTTTTGGTAGGTATTGCCTGACCTTGTATCTTAATGTTAGTTATGATAGGATCAGCTCTCCTACGTGATAGTATCACACTCTCTGTTTTTGTGGAATTTATTTTTATTTTGTTATCCTTAAGGTATGGGATAAGTATTCTGTTTGCATGGATATCCAGCCTTCTGGCTGCGATTTCTGCCGATTTTGATGTTTTGTAGATGCAAGTGTCATCAGCGTACAAGGCCGTCTGTATACCATTATGTCCCATTGGCATGTCATGGGTCATAATAGTATACAGGTGCGGCGCAAGTACTGAGCCCTGAGGTACTCCCGCTTTAACCGTGTATGGTCCGTTGATGGTATCGTTGATTTTAATGTTGAATAGTCTATTATGTAAGTATGTTTGGATTGTTTTTACAATGAAAACAGGGTAGTCGTTCATAAACATTTTGTGTATTAATCCATCGGTCCAGACGGTATCAAAAGCCTTGGCAGCATCCAGCGCGACTAGGACAGTTTGTGACTCATTATTAAAACCTTTATAGGCGTGATGCGCTATACGTATAATCTGTGCTACCGTGCTGTGTCCGGCTTTGAAACCGTACTGTTCCGACGGAATAATTTGTTTGTCTTGTTCGTAAGTTAGTATTCTGTTGAGTATGACTCTGTCGGTAATTTTGGCGAGGCCGTTCAAGAGAGAGATGGGTCGATAGCTTTCAATATCAAGTTTATTCTTCCCAGCCTTATGTATGGGGACTATGTTGGCAGTTTTGAACGCTGAGGGGTACCACTGTAGTTTTAGCGTGGCATTAATTAGGTAATGTAATTGGACTATTGATTTTTTCGATAGATTTTTGATTAGTTTATTATGAATGCCATCGGGACCTGGAGCCCTCTTACTGGGGGTCCTTCTGATGATATCAGCAATCTCTTTTGGTGTGGACAGTGCATTAGAGGGGACATTTTGAGTTGCCATGTCGCGAATGTCTTTGACAATGTTTTCTATGTTACTTTGATCATCATTGTTTATTTGAGGGTTGATGAAATTACTCTGAAAGAATTCGCCGAATGCATTTCCTTTTTGTGTGTCCGTAGTAAAAGTATTGTCGTTTTGTCTCAGTGTGGGAAGCTGCGAAAACGGTTTCTTAAACCTCCTCACAATTTTCCACACTGAGTTGTCTCGCACGTTGACTGATTCAAGAGTACGACGCCATTGTGTATTTCTGAGCGCTTGAATTTCCCGGTTTATATACCTACCTATGTCATGGAGTCTTTCTCTGTCCTCAGTCAACCTGTGCGTCTGCCATCGCCTTCTGATGTAGTTTTTGTTTTTGATGAGGTCTAATATCTCTTGAGGGAGTTCGTCTTTGTATTCTTTGTGATTGACTAATTTAGAAGATACGTTTCTAGCTGTTATAATCGCTTGGGAGAGTTTATTGAATTCTTCCTCAAGAGATATTCTGTCTGTGATGTTGTTGGTGATGTCTATGAGGTTGTCGAGTGTCTTTCTGTACTTTGTCCAGTCCGTTTTGTTGTAGTCGTAAAATTTGCCCTGTCTTCTTGGGATTATGCGTGTTGTTCTAATCTCCAAGTAGACAGGGTCATGGTCCGATGTGAGTGTTTTAATTGTTCTAATGTTGTCGATGTTAGGCACGTTTTTGGCGACAGCAATGTCAAGTGTACTGGGTGTATGTCCTGGTGTAAAAGGAAAATGCGTAGGGTCGTCAGTGTAGTGTATAATTACGTCATTGTTTTCAGCGAATTCTTCCAGGTTTCTGCCGCTAGCATTAGGGTATGTACAATTGGCATCCCAGTGAGGGTGTTTACTGTTAAGGTCCCCCAATAAGATGACTCTATTACCCGATGACATTATGGTATTTAATTCAATCTTGGTGAATGTATTTCTTGGGTGATTGTATGCACCTACCAGTTTAATTTTGTCTATTTCAATAATTATGTGTTCTTGTTTAATATTCAATTGATTTAGACGCGAGTGTACAATATTATTTTTAATAAGAAAAGCTACCCCACCTCCCTGTTGAAGCCTGTCCTGTCTTATGACATCATATCCTTGTAATTTGAAAGTGGTTGTAGGTTTGTAGTTTGTCTCTGAAAGGAATATGATGTCGAATTGATGTTTATGAACGAAACTGCGAACAAGTGCGGTTTTGTTGCGCATCCCATTTGCATTGTAAAAACAAATTTTGAGTTTGTGATTGTCAATTGAGTGAAGCTCAGTTCCTAATGTTGAAATTAATGTCTACGTCTGACATGAATGCGTTGTAGGTTTCAATTATGTTTTGTCCACTAGTGCAAAGTTTTAATTGTGCATTCAATGCCTTTAAAGCTCTGGTTAACTCTCCTAAATTGACTAACCTGTTAAGCTCCGCTAGTTCTCGATTTAGGGCCGTTAGATCGGTCATGGCTACTCCTGGGGTAGTTTGTTTGGGTGTTTCATTTTTTCTGGCTTCAGTCCTAATGTTTTCCGTTGTATTACTCTCCCTTCTTGGGTTTGCTACCGTATTTCTTTGCGGTAGAGTTGGAAATTCATCATTTCGCCTAGCATTCTGGTTTCTGGCCTCCCATTGGTTCACTTTTGGAAGTGGGGCGGGTACAAATTTTCTCTGTGGGAGTGGCCTCCTCAGTTCCATTCTCTGTATTCTTTCGACGTACGCTTTACACTTCGTGTAATTCGCTGGATGATCACCACCACAATTCACACAGATAGCTGGCGTTTCCCTGGTTTTGTTGCAAGTACGTGTGTGGTGATCACCCGCGCACTTCACACATTTTGATGGTTTTCCACAGTTGGCCGTCGCGTGTCCCCACTGTTGGCAGTTGTGACACTGGATAATTAACTTGGTGGATTTTCGTAGTTCCCATACGACTCTCGTATATAAAACCCTTCTAGTATTTTTGTTCAAGTAATCCAGTGTCAGTGCAGGATCCGTGACGACCAAGAATAACGGTCGTTCTTTCGTGTTCATTTGGTAGATCTCCCTAGCGATAATCTCATGCTCCTCTTGTAAACTGTCTTTTATGTCCTGGATTTTTGTGCCTTCTGCCAAGCCTCGTAGCACAAAAGCATGAGATTTATCGCTGTTTGAGGTGTATGTGTGAAATGCGATTTTTTCAGTTTTTATGTTCCCTAAGACTCTGTCGTAGTCCTCTTTCTGGTCCACGAAGAGAATTGTAGTGTAGTTTGTGTGTTTAACACTAAACTCTCCGCGGACCATGGCTTTTATGTCTTGAATAAGCCCCTTGTGGTTGGCAGTCTTGCCGTCTATCACTATCGGCGGCATAGTTGCTTTTTGTTTATTGGAGATGTTGTTTTTAACAGAGTCTTTATTCGCCTCCTTCGGGACATTCTTAGGGTTGGTTTTGTCTATAGTGTTGTTCACTACTTTATTCGAGTGTGCCTCTTCACTGATGACGTCACTTTCCTTGTAAGGAATAAATTTGGTGCCTTTCTTCTTTCTTTTTTTAACAATCTTACCGATCTCGTCATCCATGTCCGAATCTGATTCATCGGTAAGAATATGATAGGTATTACTAGTCTGCGTAAGCGTTTTCTTCGATTTCTCCCTTACTAGCTTGTGAAAATTACTGCTGAATTTTTTAGGGAGGATAAATGGCTCATCAGCATCTTTGTTGAACTGTTCGTCATTTTTATGTTCTTCAACATATTTAGCTCTTTCTGCAGCATTTCTTATTTCAAATAAGCTGTTCGGCGAGTGTGGTAGGTTATCTAAATTGTTGTCATCCCTTCTTCTGCGAATGTTTGCCTCTTTATGTTCCTCTTCTGAGGTAACACTGTTAGAGTCATAATTTAAGATGTTTTTCTCAATGTTCTTTGGGATATCTCCTTTGTTGACATGTATCTTAATCCTCGGGTCACTGTTGATTCTCCTGATTGCACCAGTGTTTATCGGAGTTCTTATGGGTGGAATAGGAGTGACTGTCACTAGGGCTGCAGCTTTAGTTGTAAAAAGAAAACGACTAATTTTTCATTTCATTTCAAAAGGTCTTTATTTACAATATGTACAACAAATGTTTATAATAACAAATCATTTACTTCAAATAAAAGGATTTCTTCTCAACTGGGTGAAGTATTCACTTTTGTGGCCTCCTGTAGAGACCAGACCGATGTCATGGTCGTGTAGATGATCGTCATTATTTAATATTTTGGCTGAATGACTTCTCCTTGTTGAAATAGCAACATTATAAGTCAATTTTGGTGATCTTGCAAGGGCGATAATGGAATAGTAGAGGATTTTTGTTTGATTTTAATTTTGTCTGTGTTTCCCTGAAAAACCATTCGTAAAAAACAGGGTTGTCCTTGTTTGTAAGTGTGTCTTGTATAGTTTATGTGCATGAAAATTCAAATTACTAGACTACACAGCGCCACCACAGTCCCATGCAAAAGTCGCAGCAAGCCACGTCATTTCAAAAGTCGTTTATTTACAATATATATACATTTCATTTCTAATAACATTTTTAATTCATAAAAACAGAGGGATTTCTTCTTAAAGGACTTCAGGAAGTGTTCCTCTTCTGCAATGTCCCCAGGCGGGGCCATGACCGATGTCTTGGCCGTGAAATTAAAAATATATTAGTTTTTGTTATGACTTCATGTGACCCCTCCTTGCTAAAATCAGCATTATAGGTCAATATAGGCTATTAACCAGATCAGTAATGGTAAAGTGTTAAGTTTTTGTTGATTTTACTTTTGTCTGTCGTCCCTGAAAAACCAGTTGAAAAAACAGGGTTGTCCTAAAATGTGTGTCATTTGTGGTAGTTTATGTGCATGAATTAGTAAAATCACAAGACTACACAATTAAACCATCACACAACGCAGGAATTCCGGCAAGCCGTGAATTTTCGCACTGTGTGATGACGT